>JACXSJ010003560.1:0-22289 GCA_014851325.1 Pentalonia nigronervosa | reverse complement strand
GATGTACACGATGATCCTTCTTATGGGCCTCGAAAACTGATTGATTTTATTCGAATGTTATTTATAAAAAAGGGACCTATACAAATTAAATCTTTGAATTTTCCAAAAACCATGAAAATAGAAAATTTTCTGTAGCATACTACCAACGTGTATTAAAGAATAGTGAACATTTTGAAAGATCCTGGTTAGTTTATTCAATAAATAACGATACTGTGTACTGTTTTTGCTGTAGAATGTTTAGTGTAAAATTATCTGACACTGGTGTTGCTTCGGGAATTGGGTATAATGACTGGAAAAATTTGACTGCCCGTTTGAAGATATCTGAAATGTCCAAAACACATATTTTATACTACTCTAATTGGCAAGAAATGTTAATTAGATTAAAATTAAATCAAGCTATTGACTCTCATAATCAAAAAATTATTGATAGTGAAAGAAAACGTTGGAAGGCAGTTTTGGTCCGATTATGCGCAAATTTGCGTTGTATGGTTGCACAAAATCTAGCCTTTCGATGAACGTCATCTGTAATACATTCACCCCATAATAGAAATTTTTTAAAGCTCATTGAATGCTTTTCATTATTTGACAATGTTTTAAAAGATCATTTAGAAAAGATAAAAAATAAAGAACAACATGTTCATTATTTAGGACCGAAAATTCAAAATGAGTTGATCAGTTTAATGTCTGAAAAAGTGAAAAGTAATATTTTGACTATGGTAAAATACGTTAAGTATTAGTCTATTATTTTGGATTGCACTCCTGATTGTAGCCATAGAGAACAAATATCAACAATACTACGGTTTGTTTCTACTACAGCAAGTGATGTGCACGAACATTTCATTCGGTTTATTGTAGTTTTTGATAAGACGGGAGCTGGATTAAGTGAGCGAATAATAAAAGAGGTTATGGATTTGAAAATAAATATAAATGACATGCGTGGTCAGAGCTACGATAATGGCTTAAATATGAGAGGAAAACAAAATGGTATTCAAAAACGTATATTAAACATTAATCCTCGTGCGTTTTATGTACCTTGTAATTCCCATTCATTGAACTTGGTTATAAATGACGCAGCGAAATGCAATGTGGATGAAATTTCATTTTTTGGCATAGTTCAGAAACTTGAATGTTTTTTTCAGCGTCTACTGATAGATGGAAAATTTTACTATAATTTTTGCCAAAATTAACACTAAAAAGAGTGTGTGATACACGCTGGGAATCAAGAATTGATGCAATAAGGCCAATACGGTATCAATTTGGAGAAATGTATAATGCTTTGCTTCACATTAAAGAAGATTTAAATTTAACTGGTTCACATGGTCTGCAGACAAAATCTGATGCATGTGCTCTCTTAAAAAATATCTGTGACTTTGAATTTATATCCTCTGTCATTGTTTGGTACGATATATTGAGTGCTGTTAACCCAATAAGTAAACAATTGCAATCTATACATTATGATATACAAATGGCCATTAAAAGTGTATCAAGTATTATGGAGTTTCTAAAAGAATACCGTCAAAATGGGTTTTCCAAAGCTGCAAAAGAAATTGCTCTATTAATTGAAATACCATGACAATTTCCCGAAGAATATCATGTACATAAACGGCAAAAAAAAACACATTTCAGCTATGAAAACAGAGATGAAACGCCTCTTCATAATCCAGAAAAGAAATTTGAAGTAGAGTTTTTCCACACAATAATAGACACAGCCATTAATTCTTTGCGAAAATGATTTAATCTGTTAAACCATCATTGTTTAAATTTTGGATTCTTATACAATATTAACTTATTAAAAAACCGGGAGCACGAAACATTATTAAATCATTGCAAAGATTTGGCTATTTTATTATCATCAAAAGAAACATCCGACATCGATGAAATAGAACTATTTGAAGAACTAAAAATATTTTCTCAACTTACTGAACTAAATAGTTCTCCCAACAAAAATCTTGAGCTTATTTATAATAAAAAATTACAAGAGATTTACCCTAATATTACGATTAGTTTAAGAATCGTTCTAACGATTTCGGTCACTGTAGCGTCAGCTGAGAGGAGTTTTTCTAAATTGAAACTTATTAAAAACCACCTCAGATCAACCATGAGCAATAAAAGGTTAACCGGATTAGCATTGTTATCCATTGAATCCGACCTGACGCAAGAAATGGATTTAGAAGACATCGTTTAAGACTTTGCTTCAAAAAAAGCAAGGAAAGTTAATTTTTAATTTAGTACACTTCTGTGGACTGCAAATTGTAAACATTATAACTCAAGTTGAAGTACATATTTATATTAACTAATTTATTAATATTATAACTTTATAAGATCATTATTTTTATCATTATAGGTATAAGACGTTTATTAATTTATGGAAATAACAATATTGTATTAATTTTTTGAAATTTATTAAATACAACAATAATTTAAAATTAAATTTGTAAAATGTTATTCATTATATTAATAATGTGATAAAATTGTATACTGTAATATATTTAGCTTTTGATTGAAAGGGGCGGTATTACGTTTGCCGAAGGGCGGAAAATTTCTTGTGACGGGCCTGAGCAAATGATAACAAAAAACAATTATTTGTATTGGTCGCAAAACCTAAATCTGGTAACATTTTTAATGAGGATCTTTGTTCAGCTTTGATAGTCGCTAATATACCATGGAATAAACTTCAAATTCCAGAATTCAAGAATTTTTTAGAGAAGTACACAGCTAAGCATATTCCCGATGAAAGTACACTTCGAAAGAATTATCTTGGTCCATGTTACAATAATGTTATAATTGCAATCCGAGAAATTATTGGCAATTCAAAAATTTTGGGTGAAATAATTGATACAAATGGCCGCTATATAGCATATTTATTAGTTGGCGTTTTAGAATGTGATACACCAAGTCAACCCTATCATGTATGTAAAGAACTGCCAAAAATAAATCACTCTACCGTATAATATGCTTTATCTACTTATCTACTATCTTAACGTATGTTAATAAAAAAAAAATAGTAACTTTTCTTTTAATTAAAACTCATCAATGAAATCGCAGTTTTGTTATGTACATACTAAACATACCTTTAAATACTCTTTGTTTAGAAATGTATATATTACTTCACACATTTCTGGTATAAGAGTAGACAGTGACTGTGGTAATAGGTATAATTGTAAAATATTTTAGATATTCATATGGTCTTCTGGTCGCTATAAATTATAAAGTCGATGTAAATTTTTTATGAGGTGTATAGCATCCCTTATTACAGTATTTTGTTTTTGGATTAGTAGTGTAACTAAAGAAAGAAGGTGCAAATAGGTATCTTCAATCATGAGTAAATAATTATTAAAATCTTTTGAAGTAATTCAACAAATTTAACAAATTTGTATGTAAAAAAATATTCATTTCTTTTAAGTAACCATTTTTTACACCATAAGCTAAGTTTTTATGTTTTTATTTTTTTTTTTAAATACACATTAGCCCGATAATTACGAAAGCGTCATCTGTCGTTGCCAAGTTGTTCGGCTACTACAACTTCTTCTTTCTTCTTTGGCTTATAGCGGTCTATTGAGGACCATCGCCGCTTCTAAAATGCCTTTCCACTTCTCCCTATCCGATGCCACTCCCATATCTAGCAATGGGTAGATCTTCTTTGGGTCTTTTTTTACTCTACCATACCATCTTTGCCGGGGTCTGCCTCTTGGCCTTTTTCCTGTTATTTTGCTTTCCGTGACTCTTAATTAGCGTGTCTTCGGCTCGCCAGACATAGCCTGCCCATTCCAGCCTTTTTCTGATTAAGAAGTATCTTATACTCGGTTTATTGTATAGTTGTCGTAGATTTTCATTTTTCCTTCTTTCAAATCTTTCCAATTCATTGTTGTATACTGGTCCATACATTTTTCTTAATATTTTTCTCTCAAAGTTCTGTAGTTTTTCTTCATACCCCTGGGTGCTAGACCATGTTTCACATGCATACGTGACTATGGGACGCATGTATGTACAGTATAGGCGCTCTTTTGTACGTCTTGACAGTAGCTTGGAGAAGAGCATTTCTCTCATTGTGAAGTATTTTATTTTTTATTTTCTCTATTTGACGCATTTATTTTCATCCTAATTTCGTTATGCATGTTGTTTTTTTCATTTATGTTTGCTCCCAAATACTTGAAATCTCCTACCTGTTCGAAAGTGAGATCTCCGACGTGTAGGTTACCCTTCGTCGTTGCGTTCCTAGTCATCGCCATATATTTGGTCTTACTCTCGTTTATAACTAGTTCCATACTGCTGCTGGATTTTATTAGTTTTCATGCTCTCTCTTCGACATCATGTTTAGATTTTCCTAGTATGATGATATCGTCTGTATAAGCAAGGAGGGTATGAGTTCCTATTATATCCATTTTTTTCATGTCTGTTGCGTTTCGAACTACCTTTTCCAGGGCTTGGTTAAATAGTAATGGGGATAGCGCATCACCCTGCCTCAGACCAGTCTTGCATTCAAACCTTGTGGATACTTCTCCTAAAAAACGCACTTTGCAATAGTTTTGTTTATTACACATTTGGACTAATCTCACTAATTTGTCGGGTATGCTAAAGTTTCTTAGAGTTATCCACAATTGTTCTCGGTTAATGCTGTCGTATGCCTGCTTAAAGTCCACGAACAGTATATATAGGTCTTTATTATACTCGTAGTATTTCTCCATGAGTTGTCTAAGCGTGTGAATGTGGTTTATCGTGGACTTGCCTTTTTTAAAACCATACTGGTATTCTCCGACTATATCCTTCGCGTACATTTCAAGTCTTCTTAGATGGCTATTGATAACACTTTGTATGCAGTGTCCAGTAGTGATATTCCACGATAGTTTGTTACTTTCTTCATATCTCCTTTTTTGAAGATTGGGCATATAATCCCTAGGTTCCAGTCCTTGGGCATACATTCATTTTTCCATACGTCTTTTATTAGAAGATACAGTTCTGTCTTTAGGTCTTTTCCCGCAAATTTTAGTAGTTCCGGGTTAATTTCATCCTCCCCTGGGGCTTTAAAGTTTTTAAAACCTTTGATGATAAGATTTATTTCTTCCGGATCTGGTTCGGCTAACTCCGGTTTTGCTGTTTGATAAATCAATTCCTCATATTTATCAAAGTTTTTTATTGGTATTATTGTTATTTAACAACTCCTCGAAGTGGAGCCGGAATTTTTCGACTATTATTGTAAGTTCTGTGAGTATGTCATCATTATCGTCTTTTATGATGAGGGTTTGAGCTTTAAAGTCTTGTCTAACTGTTTTGCATTTTTTGAAGAATTCTCTTGGGTTGTTGTAATCTTTTTCTATATTTTCCAACAGTTCCTTTTCCACTAATCTTTTCTCCCTTCTAATTGTTTTTTTTTTGCTATTTCTTTTTTGGTTTTGTATTCTTCTGTGGTTTCTGGAGTTGTATTTTGTAGCATTTTTAATCTCGCTTCATTGCGTTTACTTATTGCCCTCTGGCATTGTTCGTTGAACCAATGTTTCTTTTTTATGCTTGTATTTCTTGTTCTGAGGTCTTTTGCGGCTATATCAATTGTAACTTTAATGTTTTTCCATCTCGTCTCCTGATTGTCATCTGTGGTTCTTTATTCTTTTGACTTCTTCGAATATGTTGTTTCTATATTTATTTACTTCTATTGGATCCTTGATTTTCTCAACATTCAGCATCTTTAGTTTACTTTTACTTTTCTTCATCTTCTAGCTGGTTGAGAATTTTTTTGTCATGATGGCTATCATTAAGTAATGGTCCGTATCACCATCCGCTCCTCTGAAACTGTGGATGTTTTTTATCCATGATCGGTGCTCTTTATCGATCGCCAGGTGGTCGATTTGGTTACTAGCTCTTCCATCGGGTTAGCGTGTGGATATTTCTTCTTGGGAAGTAAGTGCTACTGATAATGATGTTCCTGAAGGTAGCAAAGTTAACAAATCTTGTTCCATTATCATTTGATATATTGTGTAAGCTCTCTCTGCCAATTGTTGGTTTGTATTCTTCCTCTTGTCCTAGTTTTGCATTCATATCTCCAATAACTAGTTTTCCACTGTGTCTTGGAAGAGTATCATAAATTCGTTCGAGGTCTTCATAAAATGCGTTCTTAACTTCTTCCTCTTTTTCTTCCGTAGGTGCGTGGCAGTTAATTATTATTAGGTCATAGCTCGGCATCGAGAAATGTATGTAGCACAAACGTTCATTTATCGCTTCGAACTTACTGACCTTTGTAAGTAGTGCCTCATTGATCATAAAACCTACTCCGAATTCGTGTCTACCACTTGTTCCTCCGCTGTAAAAAAAGGTTGTATCGTTTGACTTTATGCTGCCATTTCCCGGCCATCTTATTTCTTGAAGCGCTACAACTAGTAATTTATATCTCTTTATTTCGTCAATTATTGTTTTCATTACGCCTGTTTTAAAAAGGGTTCTAATATTCCAAGTGCCAATCTTTATATCTCCAACTTTTCCTTTTCCAGTTCCTTTCTGATAATCCGTGTTTTTCAGTGTCCGCGGCATATTTTGAAGATTCACAACAAAATGTTTTTTACAATGACGGGTTGTTAACCCGTCGACCAACCCCCAACTTGGAGGACTAGACACCCCAGCCAATTAAGGCCAGGGTAGGGCTACTGCAATGCACTATCGGGCATTGGGCGGTGGGCGCGCCACATCACAACTACAACTACTATGATTTATTCCAACTGCACAGTAAAATCGCTCAATTTTAACTGAAGGTGTGTGTGTGTTAATCATTAAAACGATTTATCTTTTAAATAAAACTGAACAGTCGAATCACATATATTTAACTAAACGAGAGAACATAAATGTGCTGTTAAATTATTTTTTAAACTCCCAAAGGTACGTTATATTATTTTATATAGGTATAATGTATATTACTATATCAATAATTTAACTACTGGAACGTTTAATTCATATATTTTATTTTAGGCCGGTATTGTTCTTATTGCGTGTTTTATTTTTATCACTTCTTTTTATTTTTCATGTTTTGTATAGTGTAAGGTGACAAGATGCCTAAGTAATTTTGGTTATTTGATTATATATTTTATTAAAAAAAGCAGTGGTTCAAATTTCAGGGATACTCTGATCCCCCCCCCACCATCCAACCTTAAAAAAAAGAATTTTCAGTTTTTACAGTATTAAAATTAATAGATAGATGGCGCTACTGGCAAGACATTAGATATTTGAGTTTTCCAATTTTCTGCACAATTTCTTCATTTTTCTTTTCATAAGAACCTTCTCCTAGCAATTACGAAAAATTAAAAAAAAAAATTGTGCCAAATCGGCCCAGCCGTTGAGAACGGAGCCGCTGATGAATTGTTATACATTTTTGGCTCCATCTAGCTGAATTACCCGGCTTCGCCCATGTACAGTTTTTTGTACCCTTTTAACTCCTTTAAGGGTTGAATTTCAAAAAATCCTTTCTTAGTGGGTGTCTATATCACAAAACAAAACTATTGACCAAATTTCACATTCATAGCTTCAGCGGTTCCGGCTAGACGACGATGAATCACCCAGGACAAGTCATTTTATATATACAGATTGTAAATGTAATATTGTATAATTAACCCATACAATTAATAATAATTAATGATGGTGGATGCTGGATAGTAAGTTTATAAGTTTGACCCAGTAACAAAAAGCATTTGTTGAAGAAGATTCTAAGAAGAAAATTTTGTCTTATTTTCAACCAAGTCTCAAAACTTAAATTTAGTAAAATTATAATATTCATGTTTGAGAACCTCCCTCCCCCCACCCCCCGAAAAAAGTTTCGTGTATTTATATCTTTAATATTTTTAAAACTGCATTTAGAACAACTTACGAAAAAACTTGTTTTTAATTTTCAATCTAAATCTATAAAATTTGAACATTTTTTAAATTTTTAACCACAAAATAATTTGAAAATGTTTCATATTTTGATGTTCAAATTTAATTTAAAATGTCTATAAAAAAATATTATTTTAATATATTTTTTTGATTTAACTATAAATTACTTACAAAAACCTTGTTAAATTTTTAATCCTTAGCTATAAAAACTGAACATTTTATACATTTTTAACTACAGAGTAACTTACAAATGTTCGATGATGAATTTTGATAAAAATTTGAAGTTTAAGTAATTATAAAAAAAAATTTTGTCTATGTATTTTTAATATTTTTAATCTACTATTATAACAACTTATGAGGAACCTTGTATTAAATTTTCATAAATGTTGACCCAACAAAAATTTTTTTATCGATATTTGTCGAAAAAAAATTTAAAAAACCGAACATTCCTAAGGCTTACAATTGGCTCAAAAATTATCGATATATTTTTAATATTTCTTATAATGGAGTTTTTATGTACATTTCTAGTAATTACTTAAATTACTTGTGTTTTATTTGATATTATATTATATTTATAAGTTTTAAATATTATTATATTATATTATTATTGTTAACAAAAGAAAAAAATTGTTTTTGCTAATTTTCATATTTTTTAGGTCATAGCATAGCGCATATTTCAGTACTTTTAATAAGTGCTATAAACTCAGATACTTGATAATAAGCATAAGCAATAACTAATACTTAATAGGTAATATGAGTACATGCCTGATAACCAGAGTTAGGATGTTGATGACTTTTGCATTTTTTTTTTTTGATTCTATATAATGCTCTTAGTTAAAAAATTGTTTCATGCTCCTTTAATTCAGAATATTCTAATTTTATTTTGCAATTTTTGCATTTTTAGCCATTTTTAGCTATAAATGCATTTTTTGTTTTTTAACGTCATTTTTTAACAATTTTAAGACATTTTTTCATATGCTAGGTCATTTTTTGTAATTTTTGTATAACATGGAGGTATTTTTCTCAAATTTTGAATTTTAAAAAAAATTGTATAATATTCAAAAAAATAATTTTATTATTATTATTGTGGGGTTTTTATTGTGATTAAATTTATTGCGTACCGATAAGATTTACCGCTTGAATGTTATACAGTGGAACCTCGATTATTCGGGGTAATGATGGGGAGGGGGTCACACGGATAAATGAAAATCACTTTTCAGTCTTTTTATAATAATGAAATTTTTTATTTAATTTTAATTAGAAATACATAGGTACAATTTTATAATAATGAAATTTTAAAAATTTGATTCAATTATAATTAGAAATATACATAATATACATACAATAATTTTATACAACAAGTTATTAGGGCTTAAAATATGAAGTTATCAATCTTTGTTTTTTTTGGTTTGAAATAATTTTCCTTACTTCACTTCTAATTTTTCTTAAGCCAATAACGTCATGAAAGTCAAAATTTTCCTGTTCGCAGAAGTTCAAGAGGACATCAACTGCTTCCATTGCTTGGCTTGTCTGTATTTTTTCAAAATGTTCTTCATTATCACTCTCAGAAGAAGAATCAGGCTGTCGTGAGGTAGATGGTGTAGTTACGTTGCCATAACGAACTGCTATGTCACTGTCACTCATTTTCCAGAATATACCTGATTCATCTGCGTTGTACACTTGGTCAGGGGACAAGTTCAATTTTAAAAGGAATGAATTGAATTCGTCATTGAATAGTGTTGCAGCAGTCAAATCTCCACTCAGGCTTTCGCCTTGAATGTCCAGCTGTCTTATGCCATGGCGAGTTTTGAACCTAAATAACCAGCCTTGTGAAGCATTAAATGTTTCCTCAATTTTCAAATGTTCATGAAACCATTTTGCTTTTTCACAAACCATTGGCCCTGAAATCGATATGCCTTCAATACGCTTCTGTTTAAACCATTCAAAAAGAGCAGATTCCATGTCAGATAATGATGACTTTTTCATAGTTTTTCTCTTCTTAGCTGATACTTCTGCACAAGATATGAACTTGAAAATTTTATTTTTTTGTTTGATTAAGTCACGAACTGTCTGTTGACCCACGCCGAATTCATTTGCAAGTTTTTGAACATTTTCACCATGATCTACAACCCGGTTAATAATCAACACTTTTTTCTCTAGAGAAAGAACAACACGTTTTTGTTTAGCACTCATTATTAGATTAATACGTTATACCACACGTTACGTTCGGCGATAGCGAAAGAAAAAAGCAAACTGAAGGTGATTCGATAAATATAAAAATCGTTGTACAATATTACTTATCTTCATATTATTATTGTCAAAAATGTCATTAATATAATTGTCGATATCCTGTATTATGTAATATAAAATGTTCGATTATAAATAAATTATATAATTTTTGGAAGAGTGAGCACGGTTAATCGCAAACACGGATAATCGAGTCACGGATAATCGAGGTTCTACTGTACATTTATAAAACAAGTGCTCTTTCAGACATACGCCGATCATACACGATTATTAAGTATTATATTTATAAATATTAAATTGTACTGAATATGAATATCAATGAGAATATTTTTAATATAATTTTTTTTTATTACTATTGTCTATTAATATTACAATTCATATTTTAAATTATTTTGACACCCATTATCATTATCATTATTCATATCTCTATTAAAAATTATTATTTTTAAATAGCATTTTTTTCATTTATTTAAGTAGATTTTTATGATAACTTTTTAAATTCATTCATAGTAATTTTTAAGGCATTTTATTTTTGTGTTTTTTAGGTCATCAACATCCTAACTCTGCTGATAATATATTACGACTACGATGCATAATACGTAATATGCAGGTATGTATAATACTATTGGTAAATAATGTTTTGAGTATACGTTATATTTTAAACATTTATCTCAAAAATAATTGTTTTCCTTGCGCTAGAAAATTTGCCAAAAAATGTACTTCTGTTTCTCCCTGTTGCTTTTTCCTTAGTTCTCAAACAACACGCCATTTAAATAAAAATAAAGTTTATTATGGTAATTATTATCCATTTGATATGTGGATAGTATAAATCTATTTTCATCCACTGTAAATATTTCCAGCAGGAGGTCTATTTATACATCAGCTTTATTAATGATTATTAATTGCATTGTATAATGTACAATATTATTACGGTTCTCGAGCTGGTAGCGGTGTGTCGAGCCTGCCGGCGGCGGCATCGTCATCAGTGGAGGTGGTCTGTGGAGGTGTGACGATTATATTTTCCCAACGGACGTGATTTCTAATCCGCCGCCGTAGCCGTCGCGATCCTGGCGAGCAGATTATTCGCGTCCAAACTCCAAAGAATAAAGATAATCGCCTCGGTACTCTGCCTTAATAACGTGTGACTACACACATCTATATAGCTCTGCCATCTCGTTTTGGATTTGTCAGTTTTCGGTTAAACCGTTTGCCCTATCTGTTGTCGTTTCTACCCGCATTCTCGCAGTGTTCAATTCGCCCGACGGAACATTGCAATACGTCGTGCGTCGTCCAATACGATAAACGCGTTAGGTAAACGATTAGTCCCCGCCACCATTTCTGCCGGCCGGGCATCAAGTGATCAACTGTAAACGACGACGTGTTTTTGCCACTCAAGACTGGTAATTACCGGCCGTTCTCATTGGTATCCATTTGAATCGCAAGCAATCGTCGTTCTTAAAAGACTTCATATTGTTAGTTTTGTTGTTTGCTCTGTAACCTTGCACCATCCATTAATATGGCAGAAGAAAGCGAAGAGATCGTGTAAGTATTCATATTTTACGCGAGCGACGTCGACCGCCCGAAATCTATGTCGTTATTTTCGGGTTTATGATTTTAAATGATGTGTAATGCCGACGCCGTCGATCAATTTTTCTTGCGAAATGAGTTCATGCACATGTAGGTCCTGGAGCATTAGGTAGTTGCTTTTTGAATAAGAAAAAAAAAACGATGATTGTCTTGGCTCCCGTGTAAAATTTGATTAGACGGTACACCGTTTAGAATAAAATTGTATGTAACACGATTTCAATCACGGACTGTCCATTTCATATTATCACTAGGCTTGACTTCATACCCTTATGTACGATTGTTGTATACTTTTTAAACTTATATTATGCTATCTTTCCCAATATTCTGTCTATCAATGAACTGTGGTGTCTGCAATATAAATTTTGTTAAATTCCATGATTTTACATGAAATGCCTAATTTAAAGTGAAAATAAAATTATTATGTTGAACAAATTAGTAAATTTTGTAGTACTCTGAATGAAATAGAACATTTATACCTATTTGCATTTTTGTAAATGTATATTCTTTAATATTTTACCTGCATGCTAGAGTAGGTATATAGGCATTATACTTCATATTTTACTACTTACCTATTTACAGATTTGATTATACCTAATCATTATTCTGTAGAGAATATGTTCATTTATTATAAGTTGTTATAGAGAACATTTTAATACATAAGATAAGATAAGTAACAATGTTTTAAATCTCCATACTGGTTGTACAATCAAGTACTTTAATAACTAGTTGTTTTCGCTCATTCGTTTATTTTCCTATTCAGTACTTTTCTATTTTTATATAGGTAGGTGGAATATTAAAATTAATGTTAAATGAAAACTTTTTGTTATATATTTCATTTTTAACATAGAAATGTTTTTGGCCTGGATACAACTTTTATTTTCTGATTGTAACCGATTTAGTATGACACTTTGTCCATAAATGGTTTGCATTGATTACATAATATTTTTGTTCAGTTTGACCTAATAACTAGTTTTTAAATTAATTTGTTTTAAAGTAATAATAAAAAAAAACCAAAAAACATCTTATGATTCCTTAATTTTTCTTGCAAAAGAAAAATATCGAGTAGTGTGTTACTTTTTTTTCATATATATTTTGCAAAACTAACAACATATATTTATTTTTTCATTAAAAATAATACCTAAAATGTATGTTATGAGTCTTATTAAATCATTATAAGATTCTAAATTTGATGAGCAATTACTCTCATGTTTTGGTTCATACTTAAATGGTAAAAAACAATGCAAGATGATGTATGGTATGAATCAGTTTATTTCCAAGTTCTTTTAGGTGTTCCCCAAGGTGATCCACTTGTCATCACTTCTATTTACAATCTTCATAAATGATTTATTTTTGCTGATGATGTTAATCATTTTCTTCAAGTGAGTTCTATTGTCTGCATCTCCAGGAAGATATCACATTTAATAACTTTATGGGCATTTAAATTGAGTCTTTCTACAAATATCTCAAAATGCCATACTATGAAGTATTCAAGACTTCATATTACCAAATTGACGAGGTTAACTTAACTTTATCTATGACTGAGGTAGTTTGATCTATGTTCCATTTTTGATAAAAACTATTTCTGTGCACACAATGAAATTATGTCCTGTTAAGCACTGCAAAGGCTTTGACAAGCGTATTTGTATTGATTTTAAGTTACTGCCTTTATTTTATTTCTTTATTAATTAATTGTTTGTCCAGTCTTAGACTCTTAGAATATGGTATAGCAGTCTGAAATTGTATCACTAATACTGACAAGTGTCAGATCGAGCATGTTCAGTAAAATTCCTCATGTTCTAGTCTTATATTTAAAATAATTGAATGCTCATCACATGATTACTCTCCTATTTTTGTGTTTTCTACATAAATAGTTATAGGCTGTTCCATAAGAGATCATGCCGGTTCTGCTCATATAGAATGAACCTCGACGTCGCCGTTGAGAACGATATTACCGTGCATGCGCTAAGGTCACACTTGCTACCGTCGAAATTGAGCGGCGGTGCTACCAACACGCTGCCGACGTTGCCATTTGGTGGGGAATGCGTAGAACCGACGAGTTTTCGATTTTTCGCAGCATGATCTCTCGTGGGACAGCCCATAACTGATAGAAGGGTTAATAGTATTCTTTTATTTTTGTCTAAAATTAATAATTCCTATATAGATGCTCCAGTATTATTGGGTAGCATAAATTTCCTTGTCTCTCCTCAGAACCTTCACCATTTCTGATTTCTTATGCTTTTCTATTATCATTTATTCTGTCTATTATCACGTTGTCTTAAACACAATCCTTTGTACAAAACAATGAAGCTGGCCAACAAAGATCTATCATTCCTCACTTAATTTATTATTATTACTATTTATGTGTTGTTAATATTACTATTATTTCAATGTAATTTTCTTACTATTATTTTTTTATTGTAACATTTTAAAGATTTTTAAATTTGCTAAATATTAGTTTATTTGTTTATAAGAAATATTGAATTGGGTTCAATCCTTTTATATATATATAATAAAATATTATATATATATATATATATATATATATATATAATTTATATATTATTTATATACATAAATAAATAAATAAATTTACTTATAAAACTAAAAAAAAAATTTACTTATTCTAATAAGATTTTCTTTAACAGCAATATTAATGCACTTTATAGAAAAAATTAAAGGTAGATATACAATAATCTCTATACAGTACAATTATTGAATTATAAGTGTTATAACATACTGATAATTTTTATTTGAACATTTTATTTGTAATGTCCACACAAAGTTTACTTTTTTTTTAATTTGCAATTTTATTTGTTTCAATATGTTTTTAACTTAAACTTATTTTGAATTAACCCATGTTTAATTTGTTGAGAAATACTTAGTTATTATCATTTGTTATTATTTTATATTTTATAAGTATTTTTTATTTATTTTAAATTAAAATGTTATTTATGACCCAATAATATTAAAATAGTCTAGTAGAAGTTAGAACTAAATTCTGATAACTCAGAACTACTACTAAGTTGATTTAAATTTAATTACAGTTTAAAATTATAGAATACTATTAAAAATAAATATTATTTTTTTGTAACTTATAGAAGATTCATTGGGGATGAAGAATGTACTCGCACAATTCATAGCAATTCTACTAAAGTTTTTTCAAGTCAAGGATCTCATAACAAAGGAAGTTCAAAGTTAACACTTAAAAATTTTGTTAATTTTAATTGGGATCAATGCTATTACCGTGGGCAACTGATTGCTTTGCATATAAGTGAGAAGTACATAGCTTATGGCTTCTCTAATAGTATGTTATCACTCACTACAAATTATTTCATGTTTGCAAAATAATATTTTGTTATATTTATTATAATTATTATTATTATTATTTTTTATAGTGGATGCTTATGAGGGTTTGATTCGCATTATCAAAACAGAGAGTAATGAAAGAGCATTAATTAAAGGGTTTTCAAATGTAATTGAAGATATAGGTTTTGCTCATCTTTATAAAATAATAATGTTGGGCTGTATTGACCAATCTGGAACTACGTATGTGTATGTCATTAAAGAAGAGAACTGTTCAACTTTAAAACTAAGAGTTTTTCCAGTTTTTCAAATCAATGGGGTTTGTATTTTTTTTTATATATTCAAATTATTGCAATATTTAAATATATTTAGTAAGAATAATGTGTTATGCATGATAAGATTAATTTAGGTCATATCTTGATTATCAAATATTAATAATGTATGGTTTAAAAGTATATCATATTCAAATAAGTACACATAGATACCTATGTGAACCACTATTATAGTATTTATGTTTATTATATATTAGCTGTATTACCCGAAGGTAAATTAATTCAAGATGGGCAATCCACCTGCTGAAAATAGTTTTAAGTAACTTTTTTTCTTATGTGAACTGATGCAAATAAAAATAAACAAATGCTGTTATGACTAATATTATTAATAGTAAGTAAGCCACCATAAAATAACTGGTTTAATCTATTATCTGAACCAGTGTTCCATAGAACATTAGTGTGCTGTGAAATCTGTGGTCCACACATATTGCATTGTTATTAAATATATATTATAATTTTGCATATACTATATTACTATAATGATTTGTCAAAATGTATTGTTATACAAAATGTGTCTTGTACATAAAAAGGTTGAGAACCATTGTTTTAAACCATCCTGGGTAAATCGTCAAAATCAGTAGAATATTATTTTTATTCTGTAAGTATTAGCCATACACTTTATCTTTTATATTTAAAAGTCGTTACTCAATTTTACACTTATAAAGTATAGTTTTATTAGCCTAAATTTCAAAATATATAACAATACAAAAAATTATTCATAATAACTATTTTATTATTATCTGTAACCAAAATAACAACCATTTAAATAAACAAAAAATATTTGATTTTCTTGAGCCAAAACTAAATTTATGTGTAATGATGCTACCTTATAGCAATAACATATAGGGACTGAAAAAATAAGACATAAATATTCTCAGAGTCTCTAGGACTTTTATTGAAAACGATAAAGTCATTCAAAAGTTATATGATCACAATAAACACACAAATTAATTGTGTATATATATATCGTCATCGTCATGCAAAAACTGACCAAGTGTAATTTTATAGTTTTCTGTTATATATAATCAATTTTAATTTAGATATGCTATGAAAATTTTAATTTTTATCCATGTTTTTCAAACTTGATATCATATAAACCGTGATGATGTATACAATTAATATTATGTTAAATCATTTTTAAATTTATTTTGCTCTAAGTTTTAATGTAAAAAGTTCAACTTTCAAAATGGGTAAAAAATGACTAAGTGGTATAATAAGCACTTGATCATTTTTTCCCATATTACACTTTTTTCTATTTACATTAAAATTTGAATAGTAGTGTTATACAAAATACACAATATACATCAATATGTTATTATTAATAATAGTATTTACAAGTAGTTTTAGAACACGGAAGGTAATGTACTAATGTGTATTATTTGATATAGTTATTAATTGAATAATATCAATAACTAGGCTAATCCAATTTAAACTATATTATATTATTCATTATAACATAATAAAAAAAAAAATAAATAAGAAGATAACTTTGTTTAAAAATAAAATTACAAAAAAAATAAATAATAGTCAACTTAGTTAAAATATAATAATACACTATTCATAATCTGATTCAGAATCCGATATTTGTAGTATATCCTTCTTCGAACTAGAAGGAATATTTTGATACCAATTATGAAAGTCTTTTGGTATAGTTAATCTGTTTCAGATTTACATAGCTTCATGAGATCTTTTTTTTTGATTTCTGATATTTTTAATGGTTTATCGTACAACATTTTCAAATTTTCGGGAAGTTTGAAGGCCTACCTTTTCCGTCCACATGTATACTTCTATATTTATCGTCTGAGTAATTGTATTTGAACTTTATTATCCCTTTTTTATTTTTTTCATACTTCATAACTTTAATTTTTAACCAAGACACTTGAGCACCAAAGTTGTTAATATGTCTATTCTTTATTAAAATACCGGCTAGACTTTTTAGATCATAAATATCTGTGTATAATAATTCATGAACCAAGTATACAGAACATTTTTTATTATTTCCTTGAGACCGAGCTAGGCGACAGATATTCAACCAATCATTCATGGTATAGACTGGTACATTTTTTTTAGCTGATTCAATAGTACTGTGCATGCTATCCACCTCTATATATGAGTGACCACTCTCCATAAAGTTATGGTGAAGTACTTCAATTTTTGTATGAGTTACAACATATAAAAATAATACAGCAATAAATTGATTTCTGTTTTGCCCACTGCATGTATCAGAATATAGGGAAATCTCTTTAATACTTTCAGGAAGTTGATAAATCCATTTTAACAATGCTGATCCTGAATCTCAGAGCTTCCTTTTTGATCGTTGACTTCTGTCCATAAAAAGCAAAATGCATTATTTGGTGGAGCAGCCTCATATAATGTTAAATTATAAATATTATTTTATTATATATATTATTTTTAATTAATTACACAAAGTTTTCTACTATAGTACATAGCTGATACTTCAGAACTTGGAATTTGGAGAACACTTTGAAGGTCAAATGTGGCACTACAAAAATATTGGTTATTTTTTGTAGCTCGTTCTTTGTTTAATTTTTTAGAAGTAAAACATTCATCACGTCTTCGGATGTGATTTTCATAATTTATAACCATGTCTTTGGATTGAGGTTTTGCAGATTTGTTATACTTTTCACAAATTAAGCATTGATATTTCCTTGGTTTAAAGAATGATAAATTATGATTTTCACGAAATATTTTTTTATACAATGATAAACTTGTTTTTTACTTGCTTCATTATATTCTTTCACATACAATTCATACATCTTCCATATTGATAAATTTGGATCTAAATATTGACGTTTAGATGTAGATCTACAGTAATGGGATTCAACTGTAGGGAATTTTGCTATATGTGAATTAATATTAGCTATAATTTCATCTGAAGATTTATTTACCGATGGTGCTTTGCCTCTTTTATCATGTTCCATAAATAAACTAGTGTCTGTGCCTAATCCTTCAAATACTTGAATGTATTTGAAGGATAATAATATAATTAACTTATATTATTATAATATAAGTTATTATTATACTAACTTTATAAATAATATAATAATATAATTAACCTCTACAGGTCCATGGCTAATAGATAATGTTTTCAAAAAAAATTGTTTACACATTTGAATGTTATGTTCTGTATTATTATTAAAACTGTGTACTCTTGAATTTTCTTTAGCTTTTCTTACATTTGAAATTGGAACATGGCGTTTTACAGATTTTATTGTTACATTTGCTAAAATAAAATCTTTTTGTCGGTTATACTCTAAAGTTCAAAATGTATTGCAAACTTCATTTCTATAGCTTTCATCAAAATTAATAGAGCATTTAAATTTACAGTGGAAGCAATCAATAGCCTTAGATTTTTTAAGTTTTTTTTTTCTTTAGAAATAACATTTTTCTTCCACTTACTTGCCCTCATTCGTCTAACCAATTGTTTACTTTGACTATTCATAGTTTCTTCTGATCCTTCAATTAATGTGTCTTTACTTAGGTTGCAACTTTGATCAATAATATAATTTATCACAGACTTAATTATCTGTTCTCCTGTTTCAATATTTTCATTATGCTTTGTAATATTAACCACTTCAAAAATATTTTCATTACTGGTTTTCATCAAATCATCACTATCAGATTCAATTGCACCATTTTTACTACTATACGGTTGCCATTCATCACCACTATCATTGAATTCATCACTACTATCTAGAAAATGAACAAAACTTATAAAAAAATAGTTAAATAATATCTATTAAATTTTCAAATTTACATACCTAATAGTGTCTTGTTGTTATAAACGTTTTGATCAATAGAAAATTGTTTATTTAATTGAAATCTAGTATTATAATTTGAACCTAAACATGATAATTCAAAAACAAAAACAAACAAATATTATTTAACTGATAAATAATAGTATGAAATATTTTTATAAACCATTAATAATATTTCTTTTTTAAATAATATAAATAATATAATAGTTAGTATTTTTGTCTTACATGTACTCGTATTAATAACTATTGTATCAGTTTCTTTATCATTGTTTGCAGTGAGATTATTAGTAGATAGATATATTTGAGATGGTCCAGATACCGACTGTGTATTAATATTAGCTGATACATAATGATCTTTAAAAAATTATTGCTTAAAAGAATACATTAAAATGTTACAATTTCAAGTAGTTGAATTTAGTATCATTGAATTTGTTGATTATTTAAAACAAAACGGAAGAAGTTAATTTTCAATTAAAAATATACTAAAATTACCATTAATAAGTTTAAAAAGAAACATTATATTACCCTCTTTCCGTCTATCATATATGGTAGACAAACTGAGATTCTGCAACACTGGTTCTTACTCATGAGGTGTGTACCTAATGTCTAATGTGAAGGCGGCAAATTTCAAAAATTTATGCTGAACTCTTTCGAGTTGACAACTATCATCAAGTTTAGATGGCATGTTAGTATATGTTATTCTACTCGATTCCACAGTCACATTTTGTGAATTCTGTATGTACCCCCCTCCCACCCCTTAAATAACTTTTTTTTTTATTCGGGCAACACCTACTTTTAATATAATAAGTATTTTCCAGGAGCTTCATTTGTCATGGTATCCCGGCAGATAGTAGTTCCATTTGTTTTATTTTAAAATTGTTGATTTGGTTTAATGCTATCTATCTTTGATGTGAGTTATGTATTTAATTCTAAAAAGCTTTTTCTTGATTTCAGTCCGCTGGGTGCCAGTTGGTATCTATGAAGTGGTTGTCTTTCGTCATTTGCCTGGATTATTTTTTGGATATCACTTGCTAAGTTACCACTCTTTTTCTGATATCTGAAGGTGCTATATTAGTTTGCACTTGTACCAAAGGTACTAGCGTATGTTTTAACTTAAAAGAAACCTATTATTAAGTGACACGTTTTGTTTGGCGATTTTAATTTTGATGTTGAATTGTCTTTCAAGGTTAATGTTCTGCCCATTGTATTCTAAATTCATCTGTACAACATTAAGATGGAATGCATTTATTTTCGTTTTTGTTGGGTTAGGTTATGTGTAGACACCTCTACATAGATATATCTGTCTAATTTCTCCAGTGTTTGCTTGTTTTCGTTGACTGTTTTTCCTTGTACAGTTATATTTAAATAATCGACATATTGAAAATGTGTAGAAAATGCTAGTAGTTAACATTTTAGGTTGAAAATTTGTATACACCTGAAAAATCATTGGTGCAAGAACAATACCTTGTAGATCATTTTTAATTTCTCCATTAGCTTGTTGTTTGGTCTGACATGAAATCTTCTGTTGCAGTTCATTGATACAATTACTTTGGTTAAATGGTAGTCCTTAGTTATTTTATGTATTGTTTTTGATTTAGTTATGTAGCTATTTTTTAAATAATGTAATATTCTTATTAAATATTTATAACAATTATATCAATATGTGTGTCATAAAAAAAAAAAATTGGTGTTTAAATAATTTTTTAATTTTATATTATACTCTAATCAACCACTTTTTTTTATAATTAATTTTTATAAATTGTATACAACAAATATTAAATGTATTAAATATTTTATTTCATTTTTTTAGGATCCATCATACTGTTTTAAAAATAAATATCTTTTATCTTGGTGTCAATTTATACCAGAACAGGTCAATTATTTAAAAGAACTTGAATTTGAACCAACATATAAAGGTAAAATGTTAGCAGTGGTTCGTGCTTCAGAAGTAAGAGTAATTTAATTTTAAACTTGAAATAAGAAATTATAATAAGTTACTAATATATTTTTATTTATGTTTATAAGGTTGAAATATGGCATGTTGGTATTGCAAGCAATTTTACAGTTGGTCCAGTTTATTCCAATCTCAATTTGAATAAATCAATGGATAAAAATATTATAAATAATATTAAAAATTCATTAATAAAAATCAATTTGAAAGAAGCTGATATTATTAGCTTATCATTTTCTCCCGATGGTTCAAATATAGCATTAGCATTAAGTAATGGATCCATTTATTTCTATCAAGTATGCAGTACATAACTTATATTGTTTTAGTAAAAAATATTTATTTTATTTTATTATTTTATTATATTTAAGGTATCTTTTGACCATATTTCTGATACACCAAAACGTGTATTTACTTGGCTTCCTAAAGAATTATTTTTGTCTTTAAAATCTTTGGCATTTTTAGACAACCGCAAAATAATTGATGGAGAGTAAGTAATTCTTCAGTCTTATAAAAATATTTTAAATATTTCTAATGTTTTAAATAAAATTAATTGGTTATACACAATGTTTATAGTGTAGAACTTTGGAAGTATGTAGTGACTTTATCTAATCATGATGAAATTATTTTATGGTCTTGTGAAACGTGGAAATCTCTTCAAATAGTAAAATTTGTTCGACCTTTTTCAAAAATAAATCCCATGAAGCTAACAGTTGATGGAACTGGAAGATACATATTTTTAAGTGACATTGACAATAATGTATATTAAAAGTTATGAATTAAATTATTTGTTTTATATTTATTTGTTACTTATTTTTCAGTTATTATATGTTATGGAAGTAGCTGATGACATTCTGACTGCTAAAAAAAACATTAAAATAGTTGGCATTACTGAAGTTTTACTACAAAGTCCCATGTTAAACATGATAATTGTAGATGCAAAAATTGATCATAATGATTTAGATCTTACAGAAAATCACAATTCAAGTAAATTGGTTTTTTTGCATTAATATATTAAATTATTATTTTTATTTTTTTTTTTGGGTTTTTCCGGCCTTTAAGACCATCCCGTAAAACAAATTTCCCTCCACCTTATTCTGTTTTCAGCTATTTCTCTCCAGTTTGCTCTTGGGTCTACTTCCTTTACTTTTCTTTTCACACAATCTTCCCATCTGAGGCGTGGTCTGCCAAGAGGTCTATTTCCTTTCGGATCCTCTTTAATTACTATGTTTATCATAGCGTCTT
>JACXSJ010003559.1:0-22287 GCA_014851325.1 Pentalonia nigronervosa | reverse complement strand
GTAGAGGCATAAGTGGTTTACGTTAAGTGAACGACTATCATAAAAATCATTGTTAGTTACATCATTTAAGGATTTAGGGATATCTGTGGGTTACACTAGTTTAGAAAAATAACGAATATTATCCAAATAACGTAACCATCAATGTTGTGACTTAGATTAATTGGAAATATTTTGTTTATGAAGGTTACGTCATTTTAGTTGAAGACAAATTGTGTTACATTACTTGGCCAGAATGTGTATTTATGTGTTAAGAATATTATTAAATTATAACCTCACTTTAAAAAAAAAAATGAAGGTTACATCAATTGGCCTTTCCACTGACAATATTATATTTTAAGTATGTATACATTTTGTTCTTCTCCACTGAAATAAAACTGCAATACGTAATAAATGATTTTAGTTATATTGAAATTAATTTTTTTAGTATTATTAATATTTAAGAAAAGGTCACATAATATTAAATATATTAAATATGATAACACACGTGTTGTTATAAATTTCCTCGTTTTTGTACCCGACTTAAATATTAATCGTATTATAAGAGCAGAACATATCGCATAATGCTTCTGAGCCTTCATTAGAGCATTTTTACAGAAATTTTAAGTTAAACAAAAATCAAATCATCAAAACCTGTTTAATTATGCATTTAAAAAGAATAGTTTGAAAATATTCAAGTACGTCATTACTGCACTCTGATTGATTTTTAAAAATTTATAAATTAAAAAAGTTTTTTGAAAACCTGCAACAACGCAATATTGAGGCACATACTCATAATAATTATTAATAATATAATGACCAAAATTATGCCATAGATAAAGCTTCGCTTGTGCAGACGATGATGAAGTGTTTTTATTTTTTTCATACAACCAAACTCTACAATAATATCGTATTAAAAATACTTGAAAAAAATAACAAAATAATATATATTAATACTATGCTATATCGAACGAACAAAAAGCTATGCATAGAAATTAAAATCCTCTTCTATTTATAATGCAAATGTGCAATAACAAGCCAATAAAATCATCCGAAAAAAGCTAAATTTTCCACGTGGATGTATTTAAAGAGGAACTCTTAAGTGGTAGGTACAAATACTAACATACAAATGGTGAATAAAATGATATTATAATATAGTATAATATTATACTCTTTTTATTAAAAATATTTTTTTGTGAGAGCCATTCGAAATCCTTAACATATTATGCATTTTTTATTACTATTATATTATAACGGGAATCATATACAAGTACTATTAACACGATAGCACGCCTTTTTTCTAGAAAGTCAAAATATATTATTACGTGCACATCGAATTTTCCGATTTCCCCAATATCGATGTATTTGTATTTGTACGTGTTATAAAATCATGTATTCGTACCTATTATTTGTTAGATTACACCCCTGAAATTTAAATATCGTCATTAACAAAACAAATATAGGTACCTAATAGTGTTAAATTCATAGATTAATAAAAACGAGTTAAGTTATAAGCACAACCTACTATTATTATTTTCGTTTTTAAAATCTTGAAACACAGACAGTGTTTCTAAACAGTAAACAGAATATTTTAATTTATCTCACTGTTTATTCAGCTTATTCGATATTTAAATGACTAAAAACGGAAAAAAATATTCCAAATCTCTTAAATGTACTGTTTATTTTAATATGTATGCACAATATGATTTTAGAATCATTAAACTGGTTTTTCTATTTTAAATAATAAAATTGATAAATAGTATAAGGTATATTATAGACTGTTTGCGAAAAAATAATTTGGTGGTAATCCACATCAAATCACATCAAATTATGTATATGTACATTTAGAGATATAAGCTTGAACATTTTTTTCATTGAAATTTTCTGAAAATTTGATTTTTAATGTATTTTTCTTAGCATAATTAAATGTTGACAATTGATTGGTACAAAACAAATATAAGGTTGGTTTACATTATAACATGTATAATGTCAAAGAAATCACTTCGATTTGTCTTTGCGATATCTTCAATCTATACATAAACACGAATGTCCATTAGAGAGAAGAATAATTTATATGACAAAGGTACAACTCATCGCATTTTTCCCTGGTAAAACAAAAATAAGACACGCGTAACACAGATCCTTTAGCACCAATAACTCGATAAAAACGTTCACTGTAATATTATTGTAATTACCTGTCGTAATTATTACTGTGATAGAAAGGTACTACGTTAGTCAATACTAAATTATTACTCACTGATCCACCCCCCCTCCCCCTTTAAAAATTCAGAGAGTCCCCTTTGGATTATTCCTTTCTCCACACCACTGACCGTACTACTTGGTTTGACACCCAATTAAATTCAGTAGTATAATGGGTTTGAAAAAAAAATTTAAAGCGTTATCGAGTACATTTTATATTATATTAATATATTATATACGGTCATATTTTATCATCATGTTATTTTATTTATGTAATTTGAAATTTGTCGGAATAATCAAATGCATATAATAATAAAAAAAATAAAATTTATGAATTTTCTGCATCTGAAAACTGCGTTTTTAAAAAATATGGGTTGTCGTCTGTCTTATATAATATAACCACCACACACGAACTTTGCACGTAATATTATATAATAATAATATGTAATAGCATTTGAATAATCATTCAATTATTTCCGAAACCATATTCCATTAAAATCCTGACGTTCGTTGAAATTACTCAAAATAACTTTTGTTATTAAAAGATAAAAAACCACCCCACATCAGAGTGGTAAGGATTTAAACGTATGTGCCTGATTATCTAATAATTAAAGTGATAAACGCGCTTCAACTTAATTCCAACTTAGTACAGTAATTATTCTACCCAGCCTAATACCCTCGGGAGTGACGTGTTTTAATTAATTAATTTAAAACAAACACAAAAATACCCTATCCATTCGTCCCGGGAAAACATGATTTCTAATGCACGCGTTTCAAAAAATACCAAACGGTGCAGCAAACTTTTACTTAAAAAAAAAATGAATTACGTTTTGTCGTATTGAACTTAAATTGTACAATTCCATACACTTAATTACACAACTAGTCAACTAGGTATATAAAACATAGGTCATAGGTAAACCGGATGATCCATTTTACGTAAGACGTACTCATTTTATAAAAAAATATTAATGTTTTTGAAAATATTTTTGTTTCAAAATCGTACAATATTTTTAAATTTTTCATCCTTATAGTTTTTTTAAAAGTTTTTTACTTTTCCGAATAACAAGATATAGATTTAACTTCATATTCCAAAGCAGAATATTTTTCTGAGTATTCCAACGTATAAAAATTGGACGAGTAGTTAATAGTTATTATGAGTTACAAGTATTTACATTATAGATGAGAATTGTGGAGTAGTATGCAGTTACACCACAAAATGTTGGTTCATTACTCCGCTCATCTAAAATTTAAATAGATACTAATAACTCATAAACTACATATATTTAATTTGATTATTATGTATTGAAATATTTAGAAAAAATGTCCTGCTTTAGAATACAAAATTAAAACTGTATGTTGTAATTTAAAAAAGTAATAAACTTAAAAAATTATATGGATAACAATTATTAAAAATGTTGTTTTTCAATAATAAGAAACCATAAAAACATTTACATTTTTTGAAATAATGGGTATCTTAAATAAATCAAATAGTATACGTTTTTGTTCAGTTTATAAATGTTTAGGTACCTAACATATAACTATAAATAATAAAAATAAATTATGCTTATATTTGTTAAGACATATAAGAGTAGTTATAGGTAGATTTTATTGATGTATCTATCTAATGTCTATCCTGCATATGGCACGTTTATAAAATTGTTTTCCATAATATATATAAAATATTATGCAACAAGAAAAGAGGTTAAACTATTTATAACCTGTCACGACGTGACAGGGTTAAACGTGAAATTACGTGTTTACGTATTTTTTTTTTATTTTTTTTTTTTTATTAAACCGTTAACGTAGCGAATATTATTATAATATTATATCACACACACACACACACACACACACACACACACACACACACACACACACACACACACACACATAGGTACTAGGTGGGTATCTAAAATAATTTTCTTTTGCGCCAACTAAAATATTACAAAATATTTATAAATTATGTTTACAGTAGTTTGAAGCGTTATTTATTCAACGTCAAGTCGAATATATTGTTATAATATGTTACTCTGACTCGATATACTTAACATATAATGTTGAATTAAATAAATTTCCGAAAAACAAACCATGGTCGAAGCTTTGTGTTATCTTTGCCCTTGCACAGTGCATGGTGTGGGATAGGTAACAGGGATAGATACCTCCTCACCACCATGACCTTTTTCAATATTTATAATAACTTACATATAATATATTAATATATTGATTAATAATGTAGTAATGCAGTTAACCATAAATTATATTTTTAATGATCAAATAGTGTGTTAAAAAAATAGCCTCCCCCATGACAAAATTATGCACATTTATTATGTTCGGTATCAGTGATTCCTAAACTAATTTAATCTGCGTGAATAAGTATATAACTAACAATTTAATTTTAGTACACTAGCTATAGGTAGTTTAAAAAAAATTATTTTCTATTATTTTAACGAATTTGATGATAAAAAAAAAATTCTGCACTACCATAGGCGCACGATAATATGCTTAGTTAGCTTTATGTTAGCAATTTTTTCTTTAACGAAGACCTTTTTACTTTTTTATGTTAATAGTAATTTTTGGCAAAACAATAATACTAGAAATTAGGGGGTCCCTTCGGACAATTTATCAATAAATTTAGGACAAAAAAAAGTTTGAGGCTTACTGATGATATTGATCATTAAAACGATGCCTGATTAAATTCATATCGAGAACTAAGTATAAGTAAGTAAATTCGAAATGATTTACTCGCCTGCCATGTCATAATATTCGAAAAACGACGTATTTGGCTCGTGAACGCGTTCACACGTTTGCCACTTTCAATGCGTGCTAAAATTCGTTAAATAGTACGTTTTGGGTATAAAATATATAGTAAATAATATATTACCGTCGTGAATTCATCGATAGTTTAGATTTTGACGATGAAAGAATATAAATATAATGCAATTCAATTATTTCAATTTTCAATGCTACATATTATTGTAATCAAGGTTCGAAATTATTTGCAAATTTCATTTTTTTTCTGGAAGCTTTAAAATAATGCTTTCTAAGCACAAAATTCGTGTATCCAAGAATTAAAAATTGCAACTTTTATTTTGCTTTTTTATTAACTTTTTTATTTTTAGGGTTTTTTTTTTATTTTAAAGGCATTTTCCGTGTATTATTTACAATTGTGTAAATTTAAATCAATATATCTCTGCAAACTGTGTACTTTACATTCAATGACGGAGACGACAGTCACAGTGAACGATTAATTGCAATAAATTGTACAGTTATAGTGTAACCTTATTGTTATCAAACAATAAATAATTTGTTTTTTTGTAGAAGTACCTGTATAGTGTCATTGAGATTAAGTTTAATAATATAAATTATATAATATATTAATATAAAGTGATACAATTTTTGACTTCTTTAGAGAATCTTTTTTTTTTGAATATAGTTGTGTTTTTATTGCATTAGGTATTATTTTATTATTAGGGAATTTTCGATGTTTTTTAGAGAATTAAAATTCAAACTTTAATTATTTTTATTATTAAACTATATTATATAATATTATAAAATATTGTGGTGTGCTCGTCGTCGATATTGCACAATATGTCTGCGGAACAGTACACACGTGTGCGTATTAAATAGTTGTTACAAGATCATCGGTATAATATCATTTAATGATATAATATATTACTATACCATATTATTGTCCCGGTTATCTCTATATATTATACGTAGTATACCTATAACCGAATCAATATCGATATGTATGTTACGCGGAGTTTAAACTTTTTACGGGCAAAAAAAAAAGTTATTCCGAACAATGGTTAATTTAATGGAAACCACATTTCGCGTTATATAGGTATTCGCTGCAAAACGAGTGTACGCGATTGGCTGTGAGTATATATATATATATGTTTAGGTACATACGTGCCATTTTAAATTGCTTATTTTCGCACACAAACATTTTTACTTTTGAATACATTTTATCTTTGTAATTACAATAATATATACATTACACACACGCACGCAAGTACGCGCGCGCGCACACACACACACACACATATATATACGTGATATATTATACCCTGCAGCGAGTATTGACGAAATTTCAGTTTTCGTGTTTGAAAAATATAGAGTTAGGCATCGTTTCGTGCAACACACTGCAGGTTGTTTTTTATTGACGTGTTCATAATGAATTCGGAAAAAATATACATAATATGAGACCCGGTCCGAATGTAATATAATATTATAATAATACGGTGCCAAATAGCCAAATATATTATATTATTACAATCAATTACCAATCGGGACGTAAATATATCTAAAGTTTCATTTTTTTTCAAATCGCAATATTGAACTCGTTTGGAGAAATAATAGTAACAATAATGGTTATCAAAAATATAATTGTCGATTTTTCGTAATACGTCAAATATCATTATAATAATAAAAGGTCGAATATCGAGTGATGTTTCTGCAATCCAGGGCACACGTGTCCTGTGTAGCAGGTTTACGTTTATTAAGTTCAAACATTTCTATTTAAGACATTAATTTTAAAACTACAAATTTTTCTTAAATATTAAAATTAATTTTAATTCATTATATACGTATTATATAATAGCAGTGTATTATACGCATTCAATTAGATAGAATTTCAATATTGAGTTTGTTAGTTTTGTATCAATAATAAGTTCACATGTTTAGCTTTCATTTTTAAATTATTAAATTTCAGCAACTCGTGTAAATATATTCTTGGACAGAGGCGTATATTGAAATATTTTTGGGGTGGGCTACAATAGATAGCAACTATAACAAGTGATATAGCACCTAGATTTCTATACTACCACATTGTTATTAAATTAAAGTGAACTGTAAATTCGGGAGGATGTGGCCCACTAACCCCCTCCTCGTCCTATATACGCCATTGTTCTTGAAATATCATTAAAAATACTATTTCTAAATTTTTTCTCAACGCACTAGATGAGCACATGGCTTTATAGCTACTTTCGTTTTTACAGATTTTTAAAATCTTTAACAATAATTGGCATATTTTAATATTTGTATCAAATTTTGAAATACAGACGTATTTAAAATACAGAACGTAAAAAATAATTTGAACTGAAAATTCTGGAATATTTTCCCTTTTATTATTAAAAGCTTTTTTTTAACCTAACTAATTAAATAAGATCCACTTGGAAGTATATTAAATATCATAACTATTTACATAGCTATACTAATAATTTATGCCTTTCTATCTATACACACACACACACACTCACATATAATATTATATAGAATTAAATTATAACAAGAAAAAAATAATACAATTTCGTTAATTCAATTTTTCTTTAAGAAAACATTTATTCTTTGTGGTATGAAAACATTATTAAAATGGGTGTAGTACACTTTCTACGTTTTAAATATATTTACACGTGAGAGAATACTGTGAACACTTAACGTTTTCCTGAATAAATAATACAACAATAATACAAGCATATATAATTATAGCAGTATTTAAAACGAATAAATGTCCTATTTATATAATCTACCATATAATAAGAATCGTGGTTATTTTAATGAAAATATTTTGAAAATAATCGCAACAAAAAATCAAATGAAAGTTTACAAAAATCAGTTTATTTTCATGTAAGTACTTAAAGGTTTTGTTTTTAACACTAAACAATACACATTTATTTATAAAGGATAAATTATATTATTATTTGGAAAATATAGTTTCAGTTGTATTCCTTACAACACAAAATAATATGATTCATAAGTATAACGGTCGTACTAACTGTAAGAATTTTTAACTTTATTATGGCATTAAAAACGAGTGTTAAATGTTAAATTTATAATTATATTATTTATCTCTTTCTATAGTCAAAACTTAATAAATATATATTTTATTAAACGAATATACATTCATTTTGGTCGTAAGAGTTAAATACGAGTATATACATTTATAATAACTATATTATTATATAATTAATTTCATAAAAATACTAAATAATACTTAGGTTCTATAAGATTTAAACCGTGTTAATGAATACATTAATTTCGTGATAAGAAAGATAGCCGATGAAAACAGAAAAACAAAAAAGTCATTTTCATCGTTGAAAACGAAACTATATCATGAACATAATAAATATGTCATTTGGAATTGCAAGAAATTTGAAAAATCATTTTTATTTTATATTTTATGATATTAATGTGTTCATCGTAGTACTTACCTAACTACAACAATAATGATGTCAACGTCATCTATCGATAACATTATCAAATGTAATGAAACGATTTTTAACAAATTTCTGACAGACATAGACTACCCCAGCCAAAAGACATTCTTGTCAACACAATAAGTATGTTGTTTCTAAACACACCGATTCGTCATATTATGTTATCGTTTCGGTTCCGGTGTCTGTCCCACAGACGACTGATGTAGGTTACGGGGTAGATATATAGGGTGATTATTTAAGGATGCTCACTCTATTTTTATGCTTAAATTATGCATACATTCAAATTTTGAATTTTAGAATTTTTAAAAATACTTTAAGACCACATTTTTAAATTTTTGAGATTTTTTGTATCATTTGATGATTCTGTGACAATACAAACTTCCGTTTTTTATATAGGAACCACTCTCCAGATATATTTTTTGAAAGTGTTGATGTATCTAAGTAATTATTATTGATCTATTAATACAAATAATTGTAAAAAATGGTTTAAGTTTAATAAATACTACATCTAATGTTACATATAGTTTATATTTTTGTTAAATCATTTTTAAAGATTATTATTCTTAGTATAAACATTTCAATTCCTCAGAAACTACTTATTACAATTTTGATTTAAATACATCAAAATTTTCAAAAACAATCTTCCATTAAATAATTTGTAGTAAAAATATTGGAGATTCTCATTAGAAAAATAGAAGTTTGTATCATCGCAGGATACTCGCAGTACAAATAAATCAGGAATTTGAAAATATGGTCTCTATAGGTGTACTAAACAATTATAGAAATCAGAATTTGAATAAATGTACTATTAATGGGAAAATGGGAAAGGGGGGAGGGGTGAGAATGCTTAAAAAATCACCCTGTATAGCTGACAGAATAATAATGGGCCGTAGACGAAAATAAAAAGCTGGTTCACGCGTGACCGAAACGAATTTCGTCCTCGACCGTTCTCGGCGTTCCCGGAAAAACAATCTTAGCGGTTTTCTACGCGCGGTTTGTGGGGATGAAATAAATTGCGCATTCAAAACGAAAACCATATTATCTTAAGTGTATCGGGCGTAATGTGTCGTAGCGTGCGTATGTATGCGAATAACGCGCCCGCCCGCATAATCGATATAAAGCACTGACGGCGAGACGTGCCATTTTCTCAACCCACACACAGTTAAATCCAAGTATATCGAAACATGTGTTTGGGCGGACGTCGTAGGATTTATGAGAAAATCTAGTGCCAAAAAATTAACATTGGTGGAGAGATAAAAATATATATATAAAAAAAAAACAAAAACAAACAGCGAGGAAATTTAAATAAAATGAAATCCACAGGTGAAACGATAAGGGAAAGTGGTTTTATGGAAAAAAAAATTACGACGTTCTCCATGGGGATATTTGATATTAATATAATATATTATTATATAAGTATAAAGAAATATTGCAGCCGACAATATTGTAATTAACTGCGTACAATAACTTTTTTTTCTTATTAATATAAATTTTTATTTAAATAAATACCTAACACGATCAACAATTATTTTGGATAATCGTTTAATTTCTACGATTCTAATAAACAATAAGAATCAAAGTTAGCTGTCAGTTCTTATTATTACATTCTGTACTTACATTGCATCTAATATGATGTTCTTTGACAACTGCAATAGCCCCGATATCGACAACGCCGTCCATTTTTGTCCATTTTCTATTACGCGAAACACACACACGTGAATATATTATTATTTGTATGTATATTTTATTTGGCGTGTTAGTCCATAAATTTAAATATCGTTATGTATATGCGTACCTAGATACATACATGCACAAATGGCAAATCGTTTACATTTTATTTTGGTAATAATTTATAGACATTTATTATTTCGATATATATATATATATATATATATATTTATTCGTAGACTTTATAATAAATAACACAAAAACCTTTGAACGCTGGAGAGGGGGTGGTGTGGTAGGATGAGGAGGAGGCGTATAAACCGCAGGACATGTGACACTTTCCAATCGATAAAATAGGCTGTGTTGTTTGCGTGGTTTAATAATATAGAATATTATAATGTATTGCAAATCAATTTATAAGCGTAGATGCGGGGTATCATTAAAAGTATAGACGGTAATTCTTGGGGTGAAAAATAATCTCACTTACGTCAACCCCGCCCACCTCTCCTCTCCACTTCACTCAAAGCAAAGTTTAATACTGTTAACATAATGTAACACACTTTGTAGTTAAACGAACTTTATGAATAATAATACAACATCGGAATCACATTAAGACAAAGAAACATATTAGTTAAATTTTCATGATATTGTACGTTTGCGATTTAAAAAAATCATGAAAAAGTCAACTTAGACGCTCCAGTACAAAAGGATCGTATTGAAAACAAAATACAATGAATTTATAAGATCTTAGCGAGAACGAATGCAATCAACGGCACTAAAAATGTACTATAATAAATAATAATACGTGTATAATGAAACCTCTAAATACAAGACACTCTCGATCACTGAAATGTTGTCCGCTACTTATAGAGGTGTCCATTAGGAAGGTTTCAGTGGAGGTGATACTACTATAGTTATAGTATATCGTGCGATATTAGAATATCGACGGTTTTGCAGGCTGCCGCTCGACGACATGCTATACATTATCATATTATTATCATCGTTATTAAGTTTTCGTGCCGAATAAATTATAATATTATATTATTATAGTTTGGGTTCTATATGCTCCTACTACTATACACACAAACTATAATACACACAGTTTATGTGCTTTATAGTTTATAAGAGTCGATAAAATAAATGCGTTATAGCGTTAATTATACTTACCTACCGTTAAACACATTGATATCAGACTCCAGCATCGGTGGTTATATTGTGCGGTATAGTGGCGATGGCGATAGTGGTTGTGTGGTGGTGCGAGGGTGGTAAGTGCGCGGTAACTCAAAATTATATATACTAACCTATATATATATATAATTTTGACTGTCTCGCGCGATTTATCGTTCCGGATCATTTCTACTACAGGAAAATGCGTTGGTCTAAACGGTCGGTTTCCGGTGGTCGCGCGTCGTGATATTATTATCATCTGTTCTTCCGCAACGGCCGGAACAACAAAGCAGTTTTCGCGGTGCGCTGAAAATATATTATACCGTACAACAGTACACATATTATATTATATTATACGTCGGCGATACGTGTCGTTGTCGTCGTCACCCTCATTAACAAAACCTCTGTGCGATCTTTTGACCCTCAAACACGGGGCAGCGTGTATTAAGCGTAAATACACACCCCACACTCGTTTACTCGTCGCGGAGAGCAGAGTTTTAGTCGTCCATACACTGCATCTCGAACACATCGTTGCCGCCGTCAGCCGCCGCCACCGATTTACAACGGACCTCGCTAAAACGAGATTAATAATAACAATTCCCATCGCCGTTACCCGGGGCAACCCGATGCGGAGCCGAGAAACGACCCACTCGCATCCAGCGATTTTAATCTTCCCGATTAAATCAGCGGCCACAGTAGCGTCTTATACACGTACAACAGCACAACATCATGACGATTGATGACAACTCGTGTACAGCACATTGCTGCCATGGAGTCTACCGACCCACACGCCGACCGTACGCAATGAATTCGAGTGAACTCTAACTTTCAAATATCATGTCAGATTTTTTGAAAATGTATTTAATCTTCGATCCGGTTATCTGTAGAGGGGGGGGGAGTCTATTTCGCAAGTCTGTCAAATACTTTTATTCACACACATCAATTTAGTGTAGTTGACATTTCATACGAACTGAACGCTTGATTCTATAACCAAACACACGAAAATGAAAAGGCCGAACAAAAAAATTGAAACATAATATATTAAGTTGAGATTTAAACACTGATAAGCAGTAGTTATTTGTTTCGAGCGCACCAAGTATATGTGACATGTCTGTAATGTAATCATGTTAAATTGGTACCTACTTACATTGAATGTATCCATTCCAATGCATAATATTATTATATAATTGTTATTTTTTGGTGAGTAACAAATAGTTTAACACTAATTTATATAAATAATTATTATCTTGTGGTAAGTCTTAAATCACATCTAGTTTAAATATATAGGTACAGAAAATATTTTTTACAAAAAGGGATTTTTTTGAAAATTAAAAAACAATGTTTTTACTGAAAAAAACATGAATAAATCTATGATACGTCAGACATGGATTTTAGTCGAATCTCTGGCTCTGATATATTAATGTAATGTAAAAATTATAGAAGACGTGGATCTTTAGGTCGTTAAAAAACATATATTTCCAGGAGAAAAATGGGTTCGTGGTTCAAGTTTTTAGATAACCACATGAAAAATTATTCTATTGTTATTTTAATAAGTTAATCCGCAGCGACGTATATGACAAAATTGGAACCGATGTTTTTTGAGGCGGTGTGTTTAATTTTTTTACCCGTCTTACAAAGTTATTACAAAACTGCAGTATTTCAGAAAGATTGACTATTACAAGAGTATGAAGAGGTCTATGCAAAGTCAAAATAAATCCATTTTTATCAAAAATCATGATTTGATAAAAAAAAAAAAAAATTACGAGCTCATCTTTGCAAGAACGAAACGGATTCGACAACTTGTATGGAAAATATAATGTATGCGAAGAGGTTTCTGGTTTTGAAAAACCAAGTGAATATTATTATTTAATGAATAAAATGAATATTCATTTATTTTAATACTAAGATGTTCTGGTAAAAATACAAGCTATAGCTTCAAAAATTAAAATTGTTTTTTCTATTTTTTGAAAAGTTTTGAAAAACGGAATTGTCTAGTTTTTACACGGACTACTCTCATTTAATAGTTGTAGTTGCGAGCGCTGCATCGCGAAATATGACAACCGATTCACGTCAACTACTCTGCAAATATCTCTGCGTTGAGGTTCGATATTGTGCGGAGAGCGAAAGTTTGCAGTTTCATAAAAAGAACAAAATCATTATTTCAAACAATGTGCTTTTTCCGGTGTTGTCTGACAGTTTTGTAAACCTGCCCGCTTGCTACCTACCTATTACCAACCGTTCGGAAAATTAATTTTGTTAATGACATTATAATATTATATTATTACGAAAACGTACGCACTTTTAGTGTAATACCGGGAGCTGTGTCTATCGCGTGTTTTACCGAAGGCGTGATCGTCGTATACACGGATACATCGTATTATATTATACAATGAGTATAATGTTGTTGTTATTATTACGATACGGTACCAATATCCGCCTCGTCGTCGTCGTCATCGTCGTCACGCGTATTCGGTTTTAGAACTCCGAGAGCTTTTAACTTGCACAATATTATAAACAAACTTTAACGGTCGAGTTTAATAATTATTGTGAAAACGCGATCGGAAAATGTACGTCATTTTTGCATTATCGCAATACATAATATTATTATACCGGGTGATCCTTTTAACGTAAGATATACGTTATTTCAAAAATGCGTGTTAAAATTATATTTTTAACCATATAGTCGTTAAAGTTTTTTTTCCTGTTTTTAGAACGACAACATACAGTTTTAATTTTATATCCTAAAGCGGAATATTTTTTTGAATATTTCGATACAATTAGTTTATGAGTTATAAGTTATAACTCGTAAGTACCTATTTATATTAGTGCTGAGTGGAGTAGTAAACTAATTTTTTGCGAAATAACTCCGTACTACTCAACTCAGTTTGTCTAAACTTTAATAGGTGCTTAGAACTTATAAAATACATGTCCTTTATTCGATTTTTATGTATTAAAATACTTAAAAAAATATTATGCTTTGGAATATGAAATTAAAATTGCACGTTGTCGTTCAAAAAAGTAAAAATCTTAAAAAAATCAGAAAGTTAAAAAATATTATTTATAAAAAAAATGTTGCCATATAACGACTTGAAACCACGTTATAAAAATATTTTTAAAAAAGTTAAAAAAGTAAAATTTTTTTTTTAAATAATGAGTGTTTTACGTTAAATGGATCACCTGGTATATATAAATATTTAAATCGCCTATACTGCTTATATCATATATTAAATTGATCGAATGTCTGCACAAAGACAATATGCATATAATAATAATTATACGTATTATATTACTATGTAAGAGCTGCCACACCCGTTGTCGGGATAAAACGTTTTATTTTCTTTCTCCATTTCGATATTATATATTGCTGTGGACAGTGCATACAAGTTCTTCTATATACCCCGTAGTATTTATGAGTGTCTTCAATAAACTGAAATTTATTGAAATAAAATAAAAAATAAATAAATTTATTTCAATGAAATATATGTTTTTAATACAGAAAAAAAAAATTAAAATATGATTTAATTTATTTTGGGAAAATTCAAAATAGCAATTTGTAAATCTAATTTTTTGAAAAATGTTAATGGTTAAAACGTTTATAATTTAAGTCAAGTAATTTATTATTTACAATTTTTTTTTAAATTTCAATATTTTTTTGGTTTAAATTAATTTAAAACGAAATAACTTTTTTAAAATATTATTTTTAAGAATTTTCAGACATGAATGAATCTTAAATTATTTATTATCCTTGTAACTTTCATAATTTTTTTTTTCATACATTTAACGGTTGTACAACAACAACGTAATATTACATTTTCCCTGAATTCTGTGATTGGCTGTTTTGCCAATTTTTGCTCCAGCTACGGTATTTTACTCAGAAGTCAGTACACTATTGGGCTTAAAACCAGTGGTGGAATAGTGGTGATACAATCTATTTAATTATCATTATTCATTATCTTCGGGATTAGGACTTAGAGCGGTGTGCCTCTCTGCCGCGACCCTGTTGCCACATCCGTTCTCGGAGAGCTGGCAATAATTGGCTTACGCCCGACATTGCGACGTAAACATAATGTGAACATTATTTTTAAACCAAAAGTCCAAAACCTATCTGTCACAAAAATAAAATACAATATTATTTTATATAAAACCAAAATATAATTTCAAATGGATTTTACAACTATAAATCTACAGAAAAATATTTTAAACTTTTAAAATTTTATAACTTAAAAATTTCACTAAAATAGCTTGCGTTTGTAATAATCAAACGGGATTACAATAACAATTAAAAAGGTAGTAATTACACATATTTAATAATATCAATTGAGACTTATCAAATATATATCTGATCAAAGGTGGGATCGAACTCATTAAAATTTGTATATTTCATTGAATAATTATTAATAGATCAGAAAAGAATCTAAAATATTAATAATCAATTATAAACGTTATATATGTATATACTGCTATATGTTGGCAGTTAATCTAGAGTTACTAGACAAATTTAAAGATGACTTGTATCCTTAAATAAATTGACTGAACATAAAAGCAGTTATTACATAATATAATATAGGTACTGAGTGATATTCTAGCATATCTCATTCACTGTTTATTTGTTTAGTTTTTGGTGATATTTTGATAGATACTACATAATATCAAAGGCTTGTTTTTATGGTGTTTCTAATATTTTTACTGAATTTTAACTACGAAAAAACTATGTAAGTAAAATTTCCCAATGAACAATATTCTGCAATAATATTACAATTTTTAAAAAAATCGTTAGTTATCTAACGTCTTTCTTCACTTTGACAGAGTACGATAGATGTGTATACTTTAGACGTTATTCGCACGTCTCACGAGGAATAAAGAAGTGTTTGAAATTTCGTAGGATGAGGAAATATCATATTACTTACCATTGTAGTCTCGCGAGTCCTCCGCTTGTAACACGAGGGTGCTTTTAGTCGAGAAGAGGCAAGCACTGTATATAATATAATAGTAAAGTAACAAGCGTATGTAATTTCCTATTAAATTATATTGGACAGCAAATGATCACATAAAACGTGGTAAATATTTTAAAGTCCGGTTATACACGCTCCGTCCTCGTTCAAATATGCATTTGTACATTATATTACACTCAAGTCGGATACACGCGCGTTAATAATAATTCCGTCGCGAAATCATAATAATAATAATATACGACCGAGTCTGGGACACGTATAATAACATCGCGCGTGTTTTATTATTATTGCGATATAATATTATTATATAGTTGCAGTGCGTTTCGCTACAGATTAATAACAATGTACGTTATTGTACTGTATAATAATAATAATAATAATATCGCATTCATCCCGGAAAATTGTTTACTATATCGTTTTATATTTCACGTAATTTTAAACGTCAAAAAGGTCTGTAATTCGCGTTGCCCCAATTTTTCTATCAAACAAAAAAGTCAAATCGTCCGTTCGCTTTTAATTATGAATCGCATACTAAAATTTTACCATTTCATATTTGAGAATTTGTTATTTGCCTACTCGATAGGAGTTAGTAATAAATAACTCTGAATCGCTTTTTGTTTTAATCCTACGAATAAATATTCAGGTATTCAGATCAGTCATCTGTAATGGTATATTACGACGCTAACAATATATTTTATACTTGGATCTCAAGTCTATTATTCCATTGGGTTATTGTGATAGACATAATATTAACTTTTACAATTTATGTTACTTGAGAAATTTGAAAAAATAACCGCATGCGCCCCGAAAAGTATATACAAAACGCCATGCAATCATATAATTGTATAATGGAAAAGTATATAATGTTGTCAAACTTCAGAGATGCACGATAGCTATGTACCTATTTTGCCTATCTAAGACGCCGTATTACAATATTTGCAAATATGTAAACGCCCTTCACTTTTTATAATAAAATGAATAACACGTTAAATAAGTTAATGTTAAACAACAAACAGTTAATGATAATATATGTCGATGGTTACATATATAACTAGTTAAGCTACCATATTTAAAATTAAATAATGTGGAAAACCACTATAAATAATAATATACACGTATACAATTAAACCTACCAATTTAACAGTTTATTTGAATGATAATAATTTCGTTTAGCAACTATTTTGATAAAATTACATTTTTTTTTTTTTGCTAATGTTGTTATATTATTTTCACTTATTATTATTTTAACCTTAATGACATGGAATAATTGTTGTCGATTTGTTTCATTTACGTCACATTTCGTTTTGGTATGTGCACTCGGTATCCAAATGACGATGATAATATTATAATATTATAATTTTATTATTAACTTGGTGGCCTTACGGTTCCGGAATTATAGGTGTATGATATATATATAATATTGTGTTTATGTACAGGATACAAAAAAATCAGAAAAAAAACACGAAACATTAATAATTAACGTAAAAATACGGACGTACTTTTGCAATGAATGTTTTAAATTAATCCCTCGTAACATTTCGCTGTCATAGGCATCACTATCAACAAAATAATCATAGTGAAAATACATTATCTTCATCTAATCATAAACTAGAACCCGCTTATATAATACTATCAAAGACGTCCGCATGACGTATTATAAATAATCAGGTCTTTGTCATACAAGGTGATTATATTTTACAACTCTCGGAAGAGTCGCCCGTAATTTATTATAATAATTAATAATCAATGGGTTTTTTTTTTCAAAAAAACGTACAAATTAAATCCAAATAATAAAATATAATGATTGCAAATATTTTTAAAGGCATGTTTTATGGTCTTGTATTGTATATCACACAATGCATAGAAATTTAATTATTGCCTATAAGTTATAGATATTTTATATTGGATACCTAAAGACTATATATTTTAAAATTTTAAGTAGTATTATGGAATTCAAGGAGTATATTTTGTGCCGATAAACATTTTTTTTTGTTCAAATAAAAAGCTACTTTACTGTAAGGTAAAATAGTAGGTGGATTTATTATTAATCAAAATTCCAACGAGTAATTTTTGAATTATTAAATTTTAAGATTTAAGGATAATTAAATAATAGGTTTAAGTATTGTTATTGTATCTAAAATGTATTTATATCTTTGTAAAATTATCATCAGGTGTTGAAATTATAGTAAATAAATAAATATATTGGAGCTATGATGGTTTGAAAAACTTTTATTATTATAATTTATAAAAATCGTCTGAGCATAATTAGTACTAGATTAAATAACTACACTTAATGTCTATTTTATATATGATAAAATAACTATTATTAAGGATTATTATTAATTATATATAAAGTTGTATTAACAGCTCGAAAAATCTTTTGAATTATATGTATGTAGATGATGAATCGTAATTTTAACGGTGTATAATAAAAAAATATGATTATATTAAAACATAGAACATTCATAATATGGTATAAAATAAATCTAAGTGACTAAATTTATAGTATTTAATGAAACTAAAAGTCAGAATTTGAATATCTACATTTTTATGTATAAAAATACGGTAAGCCTACTCGGTGAATCACAAAATATATTGCCCATCCATTATAACAGCCGTGTTGTTTATTTTTAGTATCAGCTCAAGTAAATGCATACTCGTTGTAAAATTGTCAAAACCAACAATAGTTTTTTTTTTTGTTCTACTATTACGATGATTGATTGCTGATCAAATTAATTAATATATGTATATTAATTATTATTACAAAAATGGTACAGCATCGCTATACCTGTAACCACAATATACTGGCAAACTGAGAAGCCAGGAAAAAAAGAATTAATTCAATGGTTGCTAAAATAAATCTTAATTCTTCATATACTCAAACGTCTTTTATCATTTTTCGTACATTTCATCAGAATCAGTGTTTATAAAATCACTGCAATAGATGCATTTCAGAGGCAATTAGTCACTCACTATATCCATCTAGTGTTTCCCCTCTCCCCAGCTTACTGAATATAATCTTTACTCTTTATTTATGGTTTAAATGAATATTATTAGAGCAGAACATTTTTTTTTAATATAATTTTTACTACATTCTATAAGATATAATCATAAAATATTTTTAGATGTTTTTAAAATTTTTAACTACAAATTAAAATATTTGAAAAAAATAATTTTAGTGATGATTATAGTAAAACAGTACCTAGATCAATCTATTGGAAATAATAATTGGATGAGATAATCTTAAGTTTAAACTATTGAAAACTACTTATTTAGTAATTATATTTATTTGTATTATAATTTAAATGACATAAACAAACGATATTGATGGCTTATTTAATGACTATCATCGTTACCAGCGTTTTTACCTAAATACATTGATCGTAAATCTGTATGAAGCAAAACTCATTAACTTTTGTTTCATCAAACTATTTATACATACATACAGACACATAAAATAATACTGATAGATATTAAATTAAAAACACGTTTTTAGTACTGAGTTAATATAATATTAATATTAAATTCTTATAAAATAATATTTTTTGATAAAATATTTTTTTTCACGGTTTATTGGTGGGAAGACTGGTAAGATGCAGTCTAAAATACTTCGACAGTCAAGCCACTTAAGTACCAATTATTAAGCAGAAGTAATATTGTCAGTTTATTCTGATGGTAAAAGACGTAGCTTAAATCTCGAAAGAGTCTTGTATTTTAATATACGAGTATTATTCTGTGATGATAATCAAATTTACGATAAATAATGATTATTCAGCCATCACGTAACTAAGCGGTAAAAAAAAACAAAAATAAAAAAAACATGCATAATATTAAATTATCAAAGTTTGTATAACCAAAGAGCTTTGTAAAATCATCACTTGCAAGGGTGCGGGGTCAAAATGTATTGTGTTACACAAAACACAAAAAGACCAATGATATTTCTGCATAATTTAAAAAAAAATACTTTCCACCATCGTCTCTCTCGTTGGAATGTTTTGTGCACAAACAATTATCTATATACAATTATATGAGTTACCGTCATAACCCCGAATCCAAAAAAGCGAATGTCAAAATAGCGACGGTAAAATAGCTAAGCATAAAATAGCAAAAAAAACATAATAGTGTATAATAGCTAAAGTATATTATTTTAAAATTATTATTCTTGTTATTTATCTGTAATAATAGTATTAAGTTATTAATATACAGATAATTACAATCAGTTTTATAGTAGGGTTGTCTAATATTCTGGACGAATAAGATATAATCATAAAATAAGTGGATTAGATGTGGGCACGATATTTGACAGCGACAGTGTATGTTAAACCACGAATTGTTTAGTGTCACAATGTATTAGTATATAGTATCTGTATAGTAGTTATGTCATTTAAAATAATATAATTTTTTTCATCTTTTAATTTTTATATTTGATTTGATGTATGATTAAACACTGATGTATCACTAAATACGTATAATAATAATAATAATTTTAATATAATATAATTTAGCTGTTTTGAACATTCGCTATTATATCTTTTAGATATTTTGATATTCGCTTTTTTGGATTTGCGGTTTTGACGTAATACCTAATTATATTTATATAGTCCGAGCATTTATATAATATTAAATAAATGTATTGTCACACAATGTAAGTGTACAAAATGGCAGAGCATATATTTTCTTCAAATTATAACTTTTCTGTCAAACACCGTTCAAAATAAGTGCTGACTCGAATTAAAAGTTGCACGTGTCAAACTTATTTCGCTACATATGATGTAACAAAATAATTGTCTGTGATTATTAAAAAGGGGTTCATCGTTAAGCAACAATTCAATCATGGATCAATAAAATTTACTTAATCGAAATCATACACTTACCTATTATATACATAAATCACGTCGTTATATTTGTGTTCAAAACATACATAATAATATAATACAAGTGTATAACATGTTCAATTCCATTACACGTGGAAGTATCTATATAAATTGATTATTTCGTTTTCACGTGCGATGAATAAATTATTAAGTTAGTCGCGTTTTCAAATATTATTTTCGAAGAAACTTTTCATTAGAGAGGTACTCCGACGTTTTGCTGACAGCAGCAGTAGTTACTCGGAGTCACATACATACCTTGCAGTATACAAGTTTTATTATGAGCAGTGGCAGCGGTTCGCAAAAAATACGATGGGAATTATTATTTATATAATTGTTCAGAATATTCTACCCACACGTTTTCATTGCTATCGTGATAGAATAATAATAGGGTAGGTACTTACAAGCAAATATATAGCAACCATATTGCCACCTCTTCGTGTTTCACCCAGATACTCTGCGGGCTAGCTAACACGCTACGGGCTACGAGTCTGGTGAATTATTCTCCAGGTTATCGTAAAATTAGTACTATAAAATATAATATAGAGAGATAGAATGATAGAAATTATATTATTTGTGTTTCTTGCATTTCGTTATCTATCTATTCACATTCATAACTCATATACGTATTGGGCGTATTAGCGTATATCTACGGACCTTTTCTATTCTATCGATTGACGTTTTTAGGCAAAACCAATGCTCAATAAAATTTAAGTCGCAATATTATATTATTACGTTTTTTTCAAAATATGTTAAAACGTTTAAGAGGTGGCGTCTCATCGGCATGTGTTATTGCCTTATTACACGTGCGCGTAATATAGAAAATAGAAGTTTAGCTGTTCTAGTTTAGCTTTTAAATTTAAATATTAAAGTGACCTAAAGAACATTAAAAAACGTTCATGATTTACTTGAAAATCAAATACCAAAAAAAAAAAAAAAACACGTCCAGCAAACCATAGCTGACGATGTTATCTACAGATAGGTTAACGTATTTTCGAAATGAAATTGATTTCGATCTATATAATTATATTGTGTTGAACGATTGCAATACAGACGTCATTAATAGTAGGGGGAGAAGAATCACGCATAGTAGGTGATCGACGTAGTACTAGCAATATCCGAAATGAGATAAATGAAACGCGATAATTGTTATCGTTCTTTGAAAATAGTTAGCTATAATATAATACATTTAATAATCCTCTACTATATTAATTGTTAAACAATACATTTTTTTTTTTT
>JACXSJ010003558.1:0-22254 GCA_014851325.1 Pentalonia nigronervosa | reverse complement strand
TTTAGTTGGTACTTTGTAACTAACAATACTTATAATTAATATACATAAATAATTATACAATTTTAATTGCGTATGGGTCTATAGTTTTATGAATAAAAATTTAAAAAATAATAAAAATGGTAAGGTAATACAATACTATTATAATGTAAAACAATCTGGGCAAATTTCTATCAAGTGATCTCTACATATAGGCTTTATGTAATTGGTGCACACTTTAGTGGTTTTTTTGTCTTTTGCTCTTTCACAAAAAGCTCATCGGTTCGAACTTCTCAACTTTTGAGGGAGCACTTCTCTTTCAACCTATAATAGTACGAAAACATTTTTAAAATATTATTAAATTAAAAAAAAAATGTTTTACTACCGTAACATAATTTTGAAGTCTTGTTTTTAGTGGTCTGGGCAGACTGCTAATTGTCATTCTGTACTTTAGTTGATCCTCCATAAGTTGTCTACCCAATGATTTCAAAAATTCTAAACGTGTCTTCTTTACTTGCGTATTTTCTTGGTACACAATCATTGAATTTAGTCCTCCGATATTGAGTAGAGAATAAAATACTGTAAGAGGCCAACGAGCACTATGTCTTGCCACACTGTAGTTTTCGGTCATCCAATCCATAGTATCTACACCACTTTTTGTCGAATTGTAAAATGTAATCATTTCCGGCTTCAATTTTTCTCCAGTATTTATATCTATAGCCTTATCATTTGTGCATTGTTGAAGCTATCAAGACTATTTTATTTGATTTAGTTTTATACGATACGATTGATTTATTTTTGGAAAAACCAAAATATGATGAATATAAGTTACGACCTTTTGATATGAGAAATTCGGGAGGGATTTCTCTTTTATTTTTTCGAACTGTGCCTACCATAGTTGTTTTATTTTGGAGTAAATAGTCTGCTAATGGAAAACTAGTAAACCAATTGTCAAATGTAATATTTCTACCAGTATTCAAAATTGAGTTTGCTAATCGTTTTACAACGCAAGATGCAGCATTATCAACTAAAAATGGACCTTCTGGTTGTTTACCAGCATAAAGTTCGATATTGAGTGAGTAATAATTAATACTATCCACTAAAGCAAACATTTTTAGTCCATATTTTGCGGGCTTATTTGGCATATATACTCTAAAAGAACAATGACCCCTGAATGATTGTAATTTTTCGTCAATCGTGCAGTATTCGGAAACAGTATATGTATTTTTACAATTATTTACAAATAAATCAAATATATGTCGAATATGAGTCATATTATACATTTTTTTTCTTACGCCTCTTCCTCGGATATCATCAAATCGTATACAACGAAGTAAAAAACGGAATCTATGCTCCGACATAACACAAGCTAAAATATCTACTCCACACCCATCTATTTTCCAAAGATCCTCAGTGGATCTGTGATTACATTTTATTGCTCCTAAAATAAAATAATAATTTATAAACAATTTTTAAATTTTTTTGAAAAAAATTAAATTACCAATTGTATATAATATTCCCAGAAGTGCTTTGATTTCGCGAACACATGTTTCCGAAGCATCTCTTTCTCGATTGTAATTAGGTAGAACTTTTTCAATATATATATTCGTCATTTTTACTATATGCTCCAACATTTCATTTGAAAAAAATAACATCCAACACTCCAAAATTGTTTTTGCACTTTTAGCTATACTCTTTACTCCTGATTTTTCTGTAACTTTATTAGAATTCGCGATTCTTACACGAACATTTGGTTTTCTATTCCATTTTGTTCCGTCTTTTCCAATAAAAAATGTGCGTCTCATAGATATACGAGGTGTGGCTATTAAATAACGAGATTTTCTCTGTAAAAACTTTTTATTAATATTTTTCAATGGTTTAACATTTTTCCCCTTCTATATACTCCCCCCACTTTTGACACATCGCTCCATTCTAATTTTCCATTGGTTAAAACAGTGTTGGAAGTCCTTGTCTTGCAATATTTTTAATACCTCCGTTGCTTTTGATTTTACAGCTTCAACTGACTCAAAATGTGTGCCCTTTAACGCACTTTTTAGTTTTGGAAAGAGCCAAAAGTCGCATGAAGCGAGATTTGGTGAATATGGGGGGTGTTGAAGCACTGGAGTTCGATTTTTTTCCATCTTTCTGTTCCAGAGAGAGGTTTTTAGGCACCATTTTGGCGCAGACTTTTGTCATGTTCAAATTATCATGCAAAATTTGTCTAACGGTCTCCTTGTTGATATTAACCATTTCAGCTATCTTTGGAATGCTAAGCCGTCGATCATTTCGCACGATTTCATTAATTTTTAAAATCTTATCGTCAGTTTTTGAGGAGCATGGACAACCCACACGCTGTTTGTCTTCGACTTCTTCACGACCTTCACGAAATCGTTTGTGCCACTCAAAAACACGCGGTCGGGACATGACAGAATCTCCATATACATCTGTTAATAAAACAAAACTTTCGCTTATAGATTTTCCGAGTTTCACTAGAAATTTTAAATTGATTCGTTGTTCAATTTTTCCGTCCGGCATAATTTCGACGCTCAGTATGTAGGAGGTAAATTTAAACGACACTCACGCGTAGACTATAAAACGGAAACTAACCAAACTGGTATTATTTAATGCAGTAATATTTGTAGATTATAAATATACTAATATTATTCCCTTATCTGCAAGCGGCTTATCGCTAAATCGATAATCTCGTTATTTAATAGCCACACCTCGTAGGTAAATCATCGTCAGATTCATGGTACGAATATTCAGAATCTGATTCATTAGAAATATTTCCGATAGAACACGTACTAGACATTGACTGTTCTGTATCCGTATTTTGGTCACGAGGTTCATATGTTGGTGTATTATCATCATTATCATCACTTGAAAAGCCTCCTAATAAATCATCATCTTCGGTGCTTTCTAATAAACACTCAATCCGCCGTTTCTCAATTTCGTCCATGTTTTTTATAATAAGAATCAAGAGAAAATGAAATTGAAAAAAAAAATTAAAATAATAAATTACTCTTCGGTCGCGCGGGGTAAATATTGTCCAAACAAAAAAAACTGTTCTCGACCCGCATGTACCGAACAAACTAAATTAGTATTCGATGAAGTAAATGTCATTATCGAATTATGATGTGATTTTGATAAGCTAATCGGAATTATGAAACCATATTATAGATAATTACGAGAAAACACGTATTTATAAATAAACTGGGAGATTATTTACCCCGTGCGACCGGCGACGGATTAAAATAGTTCAAAATGAAAATAAATTATATTACATAGTATTATACTACTATGTAGTACTTATATTTCAGAGCGGTCAAATTTTTTTGTCATAATACGGTGAATAGGTCAAAAATGTCCTAACAAACTAAAAAATGCATTAAAAACGTCAAAAAATGCTCCAAAAAATTTTTGTGGTTAGAACGTGAAGTACTTGAAACATATTTGTGGTTTGGAAAGCATCGCGTAAGATATACCAAAAAAAAAGATGTAAATGCATTGAAATCCGAGCCCTATTCATGATAAAAAATGTCCTACACGCCGTAAGTATTAAATACATTAGGTAAATATTAAATTTTAATATTTACCTAATGTATTGATGACTATATGAGTAGTGATTTTTAAATGTAAAAAGTGTATAACTATAAAATTATTAATGTTTTAATTACTCATGCAAAGGATATCGCTATATTGCTAACACTCTTCAAATCTGCCACTGCCTCTCAATAATGGACATATTTCATGGTCCTATGAGTGGTATATAGGTAATTTTCATTGTATTTTTAAAAATAGGTACCTATTTAAAAAACTTTATAAAGACAAGTATTGATTTATATGGGGATTTATAATAGTATTAATTTTATGCTTTATATTTAATATTATGTATAGTAAAATTATACATTTTATGTAAAACGTGAATATTTATTTATAAACTGTTATAAAACAAATTGTATTAAAAAATTTAATTTTTTTATGCATATGACCAAAATATAGCTTAGTATTAACGAATCTGTCTCGTTTTTTAAATTTTTTTTTTCAAAATGTGTATTTTAAATTGTTGATTTTGATTTATTATTATTTTGTTTTTTTACTTACAATCGCGGAGTTTGGTGTTTAGCAACCGATAAAATGTAACATATTGGAATTTGTACGTTGTTAGTAAATAGTATTGGAATTTATTTTTACAGTTTACGTAGAAATATATATATAACAAACATTCACCATGAAAGAGGATTCGTCAGAAATACATTCTTTGGAACCAAAGTACTTTTTTGGGTTAACCACCGGCCTGTCCAACAATTGCTTATTCTTAAATGACGAAAAACTCGTTTACCATGCATCCGGCGTTATTGTCATACACGATTATTCGAATAATTCTCAGAAATTTGTGTATTTGAACGAACCACAAAAAGTCATCACGACAATGGATATTAACAATAATAAGTATACAATTGCATTACTCTATAATATCTACATTCTTACCTACCTACTACGCGGCCTGCGCGACAACCTGTAGAGCCTTACTATACTCCGTCCCACGAGAAAACATTACCATTTTGCGCATGCATACTGTCCATGATTTAACAACAATTTATGATTGAAACTTTTTGACGGTCAGATACTTCGGTAGGCACGTGACGTGTAGTAATAATAATTGTAGGATAGTATGATAATATTGGTAAGACGTGTGGCGCTTGACTTGAACCAAATTTGGACTTTTGCGATTATAGTATCATACAATGCTGTTTATGTCATGATACTGGCTATGACAAAATAGATAGGTATGTTAGCAACTTTTTGATACGTATCGTGTTCGCCGACTACTTAATACCCCGTCTATTAGCTGGTTCGTCAGGGCTTCGGCCAGCTAATTTAACGACCAATGAAATGAAGCAAATTATGACTTTGGCTGGGAAGGGTACAATGCACCAACTGGACCAAAACTCGTATGGTAGCTGACCACCATATACAGGTCCCTCAACGGAGCAATTATTTCGATTTCCAGTAAAATCTTCGGTTACGGCCTGTGAGAAGGGCTCTAATAATCCAGAGGAAATTAATATAATTTAAATAGTGAATATGTTCATGGTATATTTTTAATATGATACATATATAATTACATGCACTGAGAACACTAGCTGTATTTATTACTATACTGAACAGCTTATTTTGGGGATGAACTATGCGCATAGGCGGATCTATAGGGTGTGCCAAAGCACACTAATGTAAAAAAAAAATGAATTAATAACAATAAACTATATAAAATATAAATACACAATAATTGAATTTCATTTTCTTGTAAGTTAAACTGCAAGTGTTCAGAACATGTTTCTGAAATAATAACTATATGTATTTTTTACCAATTGTTATTTTACATTATTAACGAAGTCTGGATGTTTAGTTTTTAAATAACTATATTGAACTTGTTAAATTAGATTCAATGCTATTGTCGTCGACACGAAAACTTTAGTCTAATAGTGGTGACTGGTAACTATATTTAGCGCAAAAATATTCCTTATTCTCGGAAACCAATATCGCGCTGATTACGATGATTAACAAATAATACTTTGAATTTTAATAGTTTAGTATTTCATTTAACGTGACTTGATTCAAACAATTCATATACACCAAGCAACATTATAAGATTATCGTAAAGACGTAAATTTCGTGTACAACATCCGACGACGGATGTTTAAATATTAAATGCAAATACTATTTTATAAAACTATCTCAGTTATACACATATACATTATACACATACGCAGTGCCACCTCATCATTATATTATTTTTAGTTTCCCCTGAATATTTACCCAAGAAGTGTTACTGACTATACATTGATACTTGATTATACAATTTAAATTAGAAATCAATTATTAAGGTATATTTTGCGTTGTAGGTATGTCGTTTTCCTCTAAATCAGCTCAAAATTGTTTTTATTAAAATTTGCTGTTGAAGATAGAAAATAGACAAATTTATATTTAAATGCAGCATGTATGAAGATTTAAGAAAATTAAAAAATTGCTTAAATTGCTTAATCCAAACATTGCTTTACAGAACAATGAAATAAATAATGAAATTCTTAACAAACATTTTTTTGGTGATGCAGATGACCCTGTAAATGAGATAAACGTTTCGAAATTAGAAAAAAAAGATAGAAATGATAAAGGTTCCTACTAACCAAAGTTTGATTTTCCTAGAACAATAATAGGTTTAAAATATAAAAGTTTCTAAATTGAATGGTACAATAAGTATTCGTGGTTAGATTATAATAAAGTTCTTGATTTTCCATTTTGTTTTCACTGTCGTGTATTTTGTTTAAACGATCCAATAACAAAAGAATATATTGATTTTGCTTTTATAAAAAAGGGATTTAAAAATTGGCACGGAGCAAATAAATGTTTCCTTAACCATGAAAAATTTTAAGGCCATCAACATAACTTATTAGAATAGTTATACAAGACAAATCAGTTGATATTTTGTTAGATGAGCAAAAGCAAGTATTTATTTTAAAATAAAATCAAGTTAAAATAAAAAAATTGTTAGATAATAAAAAGGTTAATTGATATTGTTATTTGTTTAGCAAAAGGAGCTAGAACATTTAGAGACCACGACGAGAGCAAAATCAACATTGCACAAGGAATGTTTTTAGATTTAGTAGATTTAGTGTTGAAATATGACCCTATTTTAATGAATTATCTAACAAATGGACCCCAAAATGCTTTATACACGGGTGGAAAAATCCAAAACGACATTATTATCAACATAATATTAGCAACATCATATTACGAAAAATATCACATTTCGTTCAGAATAAACTCGTTTCAATAATGACTGATGAAACAAGTGATTGTGTCCACTAGAAACAAATGGCAATTGCTTTGAGATTTTTTGATGATAAGCTTAATTCTCTAGTAAAATATTTAGTAGCTATTCGCAGACTTGCATCTGTAGATGCCCAAGCTATTTTTAATGAGTTAAAAGTTGTTCTCTCCGTATTGAAAGTAGATTGGAAAAATGTGTTATCAGTTTGCTTTGATGGCGCGGCAACCTTATCGAGAAGTATATCAGGAGTTCAGATGAGGTGTAAAGAATTGTATAGCAATATTGTATATGTATATATCGTATATATTGTTACGTATATTGTTAAAACCTAATTTTGGTCGATGCTTGTACACTAGACAAAAGAAATAGATTAATTTTCGATTTTTTTTGGGATTGTACAACTTATTTACACAATTATTGAAGACAGTTGTTCACAAAATACAACTTTTGAAAAAAATTTCTAAGGAAATCAACATTGAGAATATTAAAGATTCTTTCCGCGACTAGGTTGGTTTGTCGCACGGGAGCTGTTGCCGTGATAAAATTTAATTACCTAAGAGCTCTTATTGAAATTATTGAAACAACTAAACAAAGTGATGTTAATGTTAAAGGAATTGGTTTATTACATCAAGTAAAATCTTTTAATTTTATATTTGGGTTATTAATGATTAGGGCTAGGGATTTCATGCCCTAAAAAACCTTAAAATATGCATGCATTTATGCCCTTAAAAATTATCATATATGCTATTAAAATATGAAATAATGTTAAAATATGCTCTAAAAAATTTTTTATTTTTCGTAAAAAACGCAAAGAAATTACAAATTTATAAAGGTACACTAATATTTTTATTTCTTCTTGATGCTTGCCTTTAAACAGAAAAAAAAAACAAAAATTTCAATTATAAATGCATATTGTTTTAATGATTTATTCATTTTTTAAATCTTACTTAAATAAATTGCACTGCGTCACTAAAATTTGTCTTATATTTTCAAATGTAAATGACCGGCGATTTTTCGCCAATAAATTTTTGTACCTTGAAAATGAACGCTTGACATTAACAGATATTAGTGGAGTGAATTTATAGAATTGTAAGTCGTTAACTTGGAAGTTTTCAAGATTTTCCATAGAATTATCTATTTCATCTAAAATATTGGAAATTTTTTCAATAATTTTAAATCTTTCGTTTTTTGACAGTACATTTTCTAATTTTTTGTAAATAGCCTTTCCTTTTGATCCTTGTGGACTTTGTTATTTTTCTTTAACTGTTTTTACGATGGAAATAGACTCAGATAGAATCATGTTTTGTTTTTTCAAACGTGTAATATGAGTCGAAAGAAAATTATAGTTTAAAGAAATAAATGCCAAGTTTGCTATCAAATCTGGGTTGTTAAAAATATCTTTAGCTTTTTTGATGATGCTTATGTTATTTTCATCTAACTTGTTATAATATTTTTTATAACTTCATAATACTCTCAATAATATTTAGCCGCATCCAATCATGTTCCCCACCGAGTTAAAATCGGTTGTGGTGGCATTGGGGTGCCAGGAGCTTCAATTTTAAAAATACGAGTTTGAAATGGTGCTTTCAAAAATATTTTTTTTACACTAGATATAAGTTGGTCAACTGTATTAAAATATGAACGTATTTCTTGGGCCACTCGATGAAATTCATGTACATGTTACATGCACCATCTTCGTGTAAAGTGCTTGAATTGCTTTCCCCGATTTCACCATATACGGCGCAGCGTCCGACAAAAATAACAAGACATTATCATGTTGAACGCCTTGTGGCCATAACAAATTCATAGATTTATCAAAAAGTTTAAAAATAGTCTGATGGTTTGCTTTTCTAATTCTTCTGTATTTAACAAAAGTATCTTACCCGGTCCGTCAGTTAGTAAAACTCTTATAATAACATTGGCTACGAAGCGGCCTTCGACGTCGGTTGTCTTGTCAATAGATACCCATATTTTGTTATTTGATACGTGATTTCGTATTTTTTCTAAAGTATCTTTATAACAGTCATCTATGTAACCTTTACGAAGAGTAGCTTTCTTTGGAATTTCTTTTCCAGTATACTCTTGTAAAAATGCTCTAAATTTTACATTTTCTAATTTGTATAAAGGAATATTAGCAAATAACATAGCTTCACGTAAATCTTTGTTAAACTGAAATTTTTTAGTTGGCAGATTAAATTTAAGAAGTTGTTGACTTTTTTCAATACAGTTATCTGACCTAATAGTTTTTTGGTTTTAAGATGTTATAACACAGTTAAACGTTTTTGAGCTTTAACTTTAACTTCACAAAGTTTACAAAATAGTACTGATTCATCAATTAAAAAAACAGAATTATATAATTCTGAAACAAATGACTGTAGGCGACTACATGTATTTGTTTTTACTTTAGGCATTTTTAATTTAATCTTCAAAAAAAAAAACGATACGAACAGACAAACTATACTAGCGCAAGACGAAAACTCATATTAATATTAATATATTATGATACGAACGAATAGACGAATTGTCATCAACTGACCGGTTTTGGCGTATTCCTTATCGACTGATACACAAATAATTGGGAAAACACAGTACACACACATGGTATAGATTATAATTTATATTTATTTTTATCTATTTTTTCCAATTTCTAAAACATTCATATTAAATGTTGTATTAGCACCTACGTATGTATAAAATATTATTTCCTGTCGAGTATTGTTTTAATTTTAATAAAATATGCGAAATATGTTCTTAAAATAGAAATATAACAATATATGCTCTTATAGGGAAAAAACAGCTGAATATGCAAAATATGCAAAATAAAAATGATTACTTTAAACTCTTAGTACAATGAAACACATTTTTATATCATTTAGCTATGTTTAGAATGATTATTGAAAAATATGCGAACTCCTATAAGTCCCTAGCCCTATTAATGATAAACCTAATACTTCAATTAATTGTTAAAATAAATTGCTGTAAAGTCTTGATATTAATTTCATTAATGCAATGGCCAGTATAAATACTCTTCGAGCAGCTTTTAAGAAATGTGACAGAATTTCAAAACATTTTTAAAAAAACAAAAAAATTGTGCATAGGAATAGAAATAGATATTCCATTAGTTAAAAACGAAAGATATCAAGTCGCTTCAATGAATTTGCCAAAACACAACATTATTATGAAACTAAGAAGAATTACGAAGTTAGTGTTTTTATCAAATTATGAGCTAAAAAAATGCATTAAGTAGGTGAATTTGTTTATAGCTACTTCTGTATATTGTTAAAAAATAACTACAAAAGAAGGCCGAACACTCACAAATGTAAAACTCTAGGTCCGCCTTTAACTATGCGCAATACTCTTGAGATCATTTTCTATATGGCGTGCGATGCGATACAGTTACCTGTAAATCTTTAATCGTGTTGCTGACTTACCTATCTATTTTGTCATGATACTGACGACAGCAACTAGACCGAAACACCATTTTCCACCTTTGGTGATGCTACATTATGGGAGGTGGAGGAGATGCACGGAATCGGACGCGTTTTGGTCGGGACAATTTACAATGTTCTCTCGTGGGCTGGAATATGTATAGATTACACCGGAGCACGTATCTTGTGTATTGAGCATTTCTTAACTACAACAGGATGAAGTTTAGGACTTAATAAATATGACGTTAGAAAATGGAATTAAGTTTAAGGCATATCGCCTGGACACCACATTTTTCATTGCCCTGCTGTTATGTTATATATATTATTTAAAAAAAAATAGTGAAATTATTAAATATTTCATTTTTTGTCACTTTGAAATTTCTCACGTGGCAGGAAAATCATATCAGGATAGGGGAGCTTATTCATTTGAATGTGAGTATAGAATTAAATACATAGTAAACACGCATCATTACATCAAAAATCAAACACATTGGTTGTTTTGTTATTCTCAAAAATATCCCACCAAACAAATATTTATTTATTAGATTTTTGTAGGTACGCAAATGGTGTTGCATTACATAATGTACCTACCTATTAAAAGTAATATTATTGTATTATCGTGTTTAAAATTTAGAAACATTTTGGCAGTAGCTGAAAAGGGTAAAAAACCGTCAATCAGCTTATACGATTTGGAAAAATTTAAACACATAAGGCAGCTAACTATACCTTATGAATCGAAAGCCAACAGTTTCATCAATATTAAGTTTTCATGTGACGACGTATATATAGCTGCGCTTTCCGGCGATCCTGATTACATAATGTACTATTACAATTGGAGACAGTCAAAAGTCGAAAGTCACTTGCAAGTCGTAACCTCTGCGAACGCCGTTGGACCTGTATCAGATGTAATATTTATAATTATTAATCAGTTATTATTAGCAGCTAATAAGCTAATATACTAATACATAGTTTGTTAAATTGTCGACTAACGAATAACGAATAATTTAGTTGAATATTTTTCTGAAATTAATCTGAAAAATGGAATTAAGCTATTATTATTCTTTATTAATTTAAAATTAAAAATTGCTTTTTGTTTATCAAAGTTTACGATGTAATCAATGAAAGGTCATTTATTTATTAGATAATACAATTTAATAAATTTATTATGTAGAAATAAGAAATAATAAAAAATATTAAATTACATTGCTCAACATTTTATCTGCAATAAGTCCGAGATTCTATGTGAAAAAATGCGATGTTTGGATATATTATAATTTATAAAGGATTTATAAAAGGACCTTTCTATTGATTTATTATTGTGACGTTTTAATACCGATTCTATTATTAAATATAGTTATATATTTGTTTATATTATTTATTAGTATGCACATTTGATGAATAATTATTAAATGTGCGTTTCTTCGATAAATCGTTGTTTTTTTTTTGAATAGAATAATATTTGTAAAAGAATTTAGGTACGATTAAGAGATTCGCAAAGATTTTCATTTGCATTAGTAATTATCTTAGTTACTGGGGGAAAAATATGTGTAACATGAAGATAAATTGCGGAATCACGTTGACAAAAAGAGATAAATCATGCCATATCTGGTGCAATCCACTATAACATACAAAGCACTGCAAATCGCCCTTCGCGATTATTTAATGAATAAACATCAGCAATGAATAGGTCTGTGAATATGATGCACATTAAATTCTGGATAATTCATAATAAATTCACTAATAAATGGATTTGACATTCGATGTTATATTTTTTTTGTTTTGTTTTAAAATATCAGTATTTTTCCTTTTTAAATTAGTGTTGATGAGTTAAAAATTATTTACATTTTAAAATCAACTAATATTAGTAAATTATTTATCTCCGTGTATTAATAATTGAAAAACGCAGTGAAATGCTAAAAAAAAATTACCAATACAGTCGAATAAGTTAGGTACTTAAAAATATAAAAAGTTAAAATAAAAGAAACTTTGTTCCAAGAATCAAAAATAAAATGTATTTGCTACAAATTTACTGTCCTAGTTTATATATTAAGTAATGACTAAAATGTGGAATTTTTCGCACTAAATATATCTAAAATGTAAATAATAAGTTCTGTTTAGATGGCGTTGAACCCGGTAAATAGCGGTTTGTGCTGTTTTGTTGGCAAGGGATTGTTTCGTTCTATGGCCATGGGAGAATTAGTCTGGAAACAGTATGGATTTCATAAAGCCAATAAATTTGATTTTACAACTGTTTGTTGGTTAAACAGCGAGAGGTATGTATAAATATTGCTAATCGTTCTATGTCCAAAAATACTTTTTTCACGAAAATCTGCTTGAATATTATAAATAGGTAGGTAAGTATCAGATTTAATCAATTAAAAGGTTTTAATAATTTATTTCACTGCCTAATATTACGAAAATATTGTGCAATTAATTGCATTCAAAATACGCAAAAATTGCATATCTACTAACTTATAAGTAGTATATATAATTTTTCTGAAATATGCGCAACATTCAATACTATTTCATTTTTTAATAATTTAAATTATAGCTAGGGCGCGCTGTCGGGTATAAAAAAGCTTAGTGTAGTCCGGCTTTTTAGCTACGCCACGTCGGACGGGTACAATAGGAAAGGACACAAAACTTGTAGATAATAATATAATAATAATCTGTTTGTTTGTGTGAATGTAATTTGTATTTTTTCTAAACGATTAAACTTTATTACTTTTAAATATATATAAACATAATAATATCGTCATGATGTTTATTATGTACATAATTCTGATTTTACTTACTTACGCACCTTGTGGGGTCAGCAATAAACTGATATATATTTACCATAATGTGCCTACCTAGGTGGTTGGTTAATCGCTTAATGTGACTGATTGCTAGACACTCAAATATATTACTTCCAATTTTTAACACACCGAAAAGAACCGGACAAGCGATGATACAATGCATCCCGGTCAGTTATTGACTTACAACGGTGATTACTGATGGCTTGCACTGAATCACAGCTTTTGACTCATTGTCTTTGCCATTGTCAAAGGTTTAATATGTATCAATTATTTCTCCTCTTTCTATTTCTGATATTTATATGTGATTTGAAAAAACTGGATTCTGATAACGTTGTAATGTTATGAGAACTATTAAGAGTTAGAATTAACAATTGTTTGATTTATTTTTATTTTTTAAATTGTATCTTTTTGCTGAACCATGCCTTTGAATTTTTTTTTTACAATAAGCATAAATGATGAGGGGTTGTCGGGTTGCAGTCTGGATGGAAGAATCCATCCAGTGATGGAACTTTTTGACAGCTAATGATTTAATCATTTAAGAGTTCCCGGCACCATTTGCGTTTCAAGCGCCTGCTGTGATCACCGGAGATATTAAGGACAGATAAGTTTGATACAAGAGGATTGAGATGATTGGAGATTTTTAGATTTAAGTGAAAGCGTTTATAGTTTTAACTACTTCTTTTAGTGTTGGAATGTAGAGATCTTTATGAAGTGTATTGTTTGGGACATAGAAAGGAGCTTTTGTGATTTGACGGAGACATTTGGATTGGAACGCTTAGATTTTTATTATATTTAAAGGCTTGACTGAGTCCCAGAGCTGTATGCTATATGACCATATTGGTTCAAGAGAAGTTTATAAAGGAGGATTTTATTATTTAGATTTATGTGTTTGGAAGTTAGGAGAAATCGCAGCTGGCGGGATCGGTTGTTGAGAGTAATACGATTGGTATGGACATGGTGGGCCCAGGTTAGCCTAGATAACGAACATTCTGTAAGGGAGGTATGGGTAGATTATTGACAGTTATGGTAGGGCAGTTTCTTAGTCTTAATGTGAAAGTGCAGTGTGTGGATTTTGATTTCCCATTCCTTATATCACGTTTGTAGTAGATTGAGGTGTGATTGAATTATGTTTAATACTATTTCAGGTTCTAAGTGTAGGACGAGAATTGCTTTGTCGTCTGTAAAATTGCCTGTGATTGTATTGTTAGTTGTGGGTTGATTTGATCTGTAAAGGTTAAACACCTTGAAGGACTCCAGCGTCAATGGGATTTATTTCAGATATGGCTGACCCTGAATGTACAAATGTACAACAAAGTGTCCGTACTCAAGACATCATTTATCATAAATTAATGGTATTAATATTTTATAAATAATAGGTAGTAGTAAGGCGGGAACGTGGTTTTTAGTTTAAAAAGGAGGACTTGGTGCCACACTTTGTCAAAAGCCTGAGCCATACCAGAAAATGCACCTTGCATATTAATTTTTTCTCTGGTGAATATGATATTTTGTCAACTAATCAGAGGACTTGGTGAATGGTACTGTGATTTGTGCAGAAATCGAATTGATAATTTGGAGTATTGGATTCGATTATAGTTATAAGACGTTTCAGTATAAGTTTTTCAAAAATTTTTGAAAAAAATGGGAGTAAGCTGATAGGTCTATACGAGTTATGTATTTCGGGAGGTTTCCCTGGTTTTGGTATCATCACTATTATGGAGAACTTCCATATATATATTTATTTTATTATGGAAGCGTATTAATCGTAACATTGAGTTGAAAATATGTGTTAGCAAGAGAATAATTTTTTTTGGTGGTTGTTGGGAGACTAGTTTGGATGTAATTAGGTTAAAGCCGGGGGTTTTATGTCACGCAAATTTTTGTATTGTGTATTTTACTTCACTTGGTCGTAGATGTTTAGGGAGTAGACTCATTGAAAGTGGACAAGTTAAAAATTGATTAACTTTTGTGATTTGATTAGAGAAGAGAATATTAGTGTGTGGTTTGAATTTAGAGTCTAGGTGGTGACGGAATATATTGGACTTGTCTGAGTCATTTATGGCCCAGATTCCATCTGGCTTTTTTAAGGGTGGGGGACTGGGGGTTGACTACGGAGGATTTTTCTGGTAATTTGCCAAAGGGAATTGTCTGTGGAAGACAGGGCTTCAAGATATTTTGTGAAGTTTTCTGATCTAATTTGAGCAAGGGATCTTTAAGCTTCTTAGTGAGGTTGTTGAATTTACGTTTGTCTGAGGGGTATCTTGTTCTCTACCAGTTGGCTGGTGCACTTCGTTTTTCGGAAATTAACAATCTAATATAGTGGGGAATATTTTTGGTATTGTTGTTAGGGAGGATAGGAGCGTGATTATACTGTTACCTGTATGGACTTAGTTAGAAAATTAATTGCTTCATCGATATCATTGGGAGATTTTAGACTTACGCTGAGGTTTATTTTGTTTTTTAGGGATAATCTAAAGGTTTCCCAGTCCATTCGGCCTTGGGTTAGGGAGGGTTATTGTGGTTTGTTTGGGGGAGTAGAATCGATCGTTAGGAGCACAGTTGAGTGGTCGAAGCTGAGATCATCTTAGTTGGTTGTTGTGCTGTGCAGATTGTTGGGAATTTTAGTTATAAATATGCCAAGAATGTCAGATTGTTTCCTAGGAGAGATGGGCCAGTATGTTGGTGATGGCGGTGCATGTATTCCATAGTTATAAGAATGAGCCAAAGTGTTTATAGTGATTCCACGGGTGTTATTTGTTCTGTAACCTCATTGTGTATTTTTAGCATTTATGTCACCTCCGATTATGAATTTATGACCAAGAGTATTAAAGAAGTGTTCATACTGGGTTTTGCTGATGGAGTGACGTGGTGGGCTGTATACTGCGTAAATAATTATGGGGATACTGTTGAGTACCATTGATATTCCACAGGCCTGCAAATGTCAGTTTTATATGGTGGTAGGGGATAATATAGTAACGAGGTTCTTATTATGATAGCAGCCTCTGCGTGAGCTGTTACATCTGGATGATTAGTTTTAAGAATATTGAAACATAGCAGATTAATATATGAGTGAATGAAATGGGTTTCAGAGATGAATGCGATATCTATTTTATTATTTTGTAGAATGGCTAATAGTTCGTATTTTCGGTTAATTAGACCATTTGAGTTCCACCTTTGAATTTAATAAATGTTTTTAAAATTATAGTTTTAAAATGTATAGTCAAATTATTATAATACTCGATAGTACGACTATCATACTTTTTTTTAACAACAATCTATTAATAGAATAAAACAATAGTTAATCCTAATAATTAAGAAACCGTTTTGTTAAAAGTGAAACGTATACAACGCTCAAGAGATGGCGTTGTACGCCGTATGCCGCCGTCGCGGCAGGCCGTATCCACGCCCATCGTATATGCGACGGTGTCTGCGCCTTGTAATTGTGTGAGAGGTAGTGATGGGATTTTTCGTTACTATCAGTACAGGCACATAAAAGTAACAAGTACTAATACTTTTTTACATCGGTACATTTGGTACATTTTTTTTAGTTACACGTCCGGCGGTCGTTGTATTATGACCAGTCTATCACCTTCGGTAGTCGGTACAGATTACAGTATTTGTCGGGTCGGTACTTCGGTAGGTAGTAATTATGTTTGTATTAAGCGAATAAATAAAAGGAAAAAATAATACATTTTTTGAAAAAAAAATAGATTTTTAGGAACAAATTGTGTAATGTAATTTTAATTTTTTATTGATTAATAATAAAAAGAAAAAAAATTGATGTTAAAATTTGGTTATATAGGTACTAAAAATTATTATTTAAAAACATTAGCATTTCTGTGTTTTTCACTGTTAATCTACTGCGTCTATCTGTGATCGTGTAACTCGTCTTTGAAAAAGTGCGTTCGCACGGAACAAATGTTGCGGGAACACATAATCTTAACAACATGACCTTAAATAGTTGTGGGTACATCATTTTTCTATGATTCCACCATTTTAAAAGATCTGATTTTCTTTCAATTATGGGTTCATTCAGATATCTATCAAGTTCAATGATAGCTTCACTTGTAGGCGTACTTTTTGACGAAGTCATCACCTAAAAAAAATTATTAAAAAACAATTTAACTTAAAGGATATTATAATTAAATTATTATTATTATTATTAGCATATGATAGTATCAGTATAACAAAAAAAAAAAAAATATAAAAAATAAATAAATAGATACGTGAACAAATAAGTAAATAAATAAGTACAGAAAAGTTTATAATTCAATTTTACTTGACAATCAAACTGCTTCCAAATATCTACTGCTTCAATTTCATAATGATTGTCGTCATTGCTTTCTTCGTGTTCTTGTATTTGGTATTTTGAATATTTTGATTGAATAATTCCTATAATCTGTTGCACAACTCTGTCATGTGTACGATGATATACAACATCATTATTAAAACCTTTTTTTTAAAGCGTGGGTCCAATAGAGTGGCCTCTGTAAGAACTGGCTGATATTCGATGCCTTTAAATTTTTTTTCGGTTTTTGTCACCATTTTAGAGAGCATTGTGTGAATAATTGCAGGTAAATTAATCTCATTAAATTTAACTTTGATATGCGAAAGTAATACGTTTGTTAAAATTAACACTTTAGATATTGAAACACCTTTTTTACTACTGAAATCTGTAGTAATTTCTTTAAATGGCTTAAAAATTTCACAGTAATGTTGCATTATATCAAAGTCATCTTGAGATAAGTTCTTAATATTACATAAAATTGCCATAGTTGAAATAAGAGGTCCTTTAATACGAATACACCTTTGAAACATATTGTATGTTGAGTTCCACCTTGTAGATATGTCCTGAATTAGTTTCAATTCCTCGTACCCCATTTGTTTTTGCGTTTTTTTTAATTACGCATAAACCTGAGAGTTACGTTTAAAATGTTCAACCAAACGTTTAACCTTTTTGTAAACATATTGTATTTCATCTAATCCACTTTGAGCTATAAGATTAATACTATGGGCTAAGCATAGAATGTGGCACCAGTTTTTATTCATGTTAAAGGCAGCTGTTATATTAGCTGCACTGTCACTAACTGCAACTTTAACTTTCCCAGTAATGTCTAATTCTTTGAAACAATTATTTAAAAAATTTGACAAATTACTAAAAGTATATGATTTTTCAAAGTAATAATATTCTAGCAAAAATGTTTTTAAATTGCAATTAGTTTGGTCAATAAAATGTACAGTTAATGCAACAAAACTGTCATTATTGATAGATGTCCATACATTTGTTGTGAATGTAATGTACTGCGCATTTGGTAAATTCACTCTAATTTTGTCTTTAGTTTTTTTTATATAACTGTGGTATAATGGATTTGGAAATGGTTTTTCTAGAGGGTAATGAATATCCTGGGTTCAACATGTGGACATAGCGTTTAAATTCTTTATTTTCAACCAAGCTAAAAGGTTGAAATTCCTTAGCGACCATTATTCCTATTTGTTTATCAAGTTTTTGAGATTTAGTAATAGAGAGGGGCTTTGATGTATAAGATTCTATACGTGTCTGAGTTTTTTGCAAAGAAACAATAGAAGAAGGTAGTACTTGTAACTGAGTTTCGCGTAGTTTGGAAATTTGAGGAACTTCATTAGGTTCGTCAACATTTTCTCTATTAGTACACTGTTTTTTTCTTACTTCGTATTGAATAATGTGTTTTCTTTTAAGGTGGGTACTCAAATTAGCAGTTGAACCTCCTTTGTACTAATATACATTCGAACAGTACAAACACTTCGCTTTTTCCCCGTCAATTATACCAAAATGACACCAAACGTCATTTTTTTTTATCCATTTTATGTATTACACTATCATAGTAACGAATAAAAATGTTACGTAACCGCGATGTTACATGAGCGAGTACGACTAAGGTAGTTTTTTAAGCAGATTATTTGTCGCGAATCGCAAACAAACCCAACAATCTAATCGTCTAATCTAATAATCTAAAAGTGAATAAAAAAATAAGCAAAAAAATCGTCAAGTGATTAAAACATTGGAAAACCCAGTGTTCAGTAATCAGTATTTTAATTTGTTTTATTTATAGCATATTAGCATACCACAACAGAATGCCCGAGGACTATTGTATCGTTACAATTCGTAACCATTTGACCACCGTCGGTACCACTATGATAGTGGGGACCATTTTGTAATTGGAAACTTTGGACCGAATGTACCGATGTAACGACAGTGGAACGATCATTGTACTCGTTCCTACTCGTTTCACCCATGTAATCGTTACATTGTACCGATTACAGTAGTAACGATCCACCACCAGTGAGAGGTGCATTATTATTTCATTGACTATTATTTAGGACGTTTCGTGTCAATACAGTTGACCGTAGCATAAATTATCGCCCATGTATTTCTAATGCACTAATACGTGACGCGCTCACTCCTAGCTCACAAGTAGCAAATTATTTATTAATTAAAGTTTCTGTTTGTTTGAATATTTTAACCAATACATAAAGCATACAAACTATTATATAACATAATTTGATTTATGTTTCTAACCTAATTACTTTTTAAAATACATGTAAAATAATAAATTCATTATGATTAAGATTTTTAAGTAAATGTGCTGCGTCTTATACGTTTTAACTTATATACGACTATATTATTTTAAGTACGTCGTTAATTTAATCTTTTATTTACGTATTAGTATCGTTATAAATATTTTTGATAAATAAATATTGATATATTTATTTTTAATTAATTTAACATAACCTATTATATGAAATTGATTTTGTACATAATATCTATTAAATGAACACTTAATGGAATTAATCATATTATTTAATTATTATTACAATTTGTGGAGTGTAAAAAACAATCTATATGAACTAAACATTGTCACACAATGTTATATAAAAAGAAAAAGACGGTGTATCGTACCTATATATTATCAATATAAATTATATATTATTTGTAATAAAAATAAAGATAGTATATTTCAAACAATTTTCCAAATAAGAATATAGTTATAACTTATAAGTTATCAATCTAATATTTCACATAAAATGTTCAGAATATTGAAATACATTAATAACTTGATTCACTAAAATAATATTTTAAAATATTTTTTTAATGCACTAATGAAAAGAAATAAAAACGGAAAAGTGAGTACATCATTTGTATTGAGTGAATTACTAAAATGAATGTCGTACATTTGAATTCAATTATACAAATCATTGTATTATACGGAAAACTATTGAGCGAAGACTGTGTGTCAGCCTACATTACATAGATATATTTTATGATATTACTGCTATTAGAGTAATTTGATTTAATATTGGTGAAACAGTTGATGATTAAATTATTGACAAAAACATTAAGTTTAAAAATTTCATTGTGTGGTACTGTGTTCCTATAATATATAATAACATTCTTAAAATATTCAAGTGCCCAAAAAAAATATTTTTAAATTACAACGAAATAACTACTATATACCTATATGACATTATACAAGCCAATGATCTTGTAGAGGCTTTAACTTGAATAAAAAAAAGAAAAAACTATATAATTTTGTTATATTCTTCATTTAAATATGTAATTTCATATTAAAATTGAAAATGTTTGTAAAAAAAAAAATAATGTTAATATATTTTTTAGATTTTTTGATTATGATATTATTAACTATATACTAAAAACATTGTTATAAAATTACAATCCTCAATTATAAATAAGGTCAGCAAGTGGGTACCACTCTGCTGTACAGTAGGTGACGAGTGGGAAACTAAATATTTATATATTTAACGAAATAAATAACATCGTTATTCTTCATTTAAATGTCTAATTTCGTCTAAATCTAAACTTAAAAAAATTTATAAAAATTATTTTTTTAATTTTTTGGTTACACTATTAAATACTTATGAAAAACTTTGTTCTTAATTTTTAATCATTAGCTATAAAAAGTGAACATTTTATAAATTTTTAACTATAAAACTATTTGCAAATGTTCAATGATGAATATCGGTTAAAATTTTAAGTTTAAATGCTTAAAAAAAGATTGTGCCTATGCATTTTTACTATTTTTAATCTGCTATTTTAACAACTTATGATGAATCTTGTATTAAATTTTCAAGAAATTTTTGAAAAAACCAAAATATTCTTAGATCTACAATTTGTTCAAAAATTGACAAAATATTCAAATTTTTTTTTTTTGGTGTATAAAAAATGGCAATCTAAACATTTGGTGACATTTTCAAATATCTACAGTTATTCCTTTTGGAATTACATTAAAATAAGAAAGTCGTTCCCGGAGAAAACGACTGAATACCCAATATCTAATTTCAAACGCTCATTAAAAATTAGTTCGACTTCCCGGTAAACTTTTTTTTTTTTTTTAAAACGTAGGAAAACTTGTGGGGAATCATTCTTAATTTTCTAAGAAGTGTTGACAGACATAAAAGAAGCACACATCGTTGCTCTGTTCAGAATTTAATATAAATTCGTATTTTATACTAGTAATTACGAGACTTAAGTATGTGGTATGTCAATACCAATGTGCAATAACTACATGTTGCCAGTAGTCAATAGTCAATACTTTATGTATAATATATTTATCCCTAAATCTTAATCAAATGTATTAGTAAATAAATGTAAAAACAATAATTTTTTGATCAACTATTTAGATTTTGTGTGATGGAAAGTCATATTATAGTATAACTATATGAATTTATGTTTAGTAGTATCATACAAAAATAACATGATTGATACCAATTTATTAATTATTAATTATTATATCTATATTCAGAACGTCATACATTTAATTCATATAAACATTTTTTTTTGTTTTACTTATACTGGTTAAAATTTAAAACATTTCATCTTAATAATTGAATCACTAGTTTTGTCAAAACTTTACTACATTTAGGGAAAAAAATGTTATAATTAAGGCTAGGAAAATGATGCACTAAAAATTTACAATAAAGGCATTAGAAAATTGCCAATAATGCTACAAAAAAAAGCATTATAACCAGGAAAATGCAACTAAAAAAAGACTTGAAAATGTAAAAGTTTAGCTGAAAAACATTTTAATGTCAAACAATAATTTATTAAACATATTTTTATATGTTCAAACAAATTAATTCTTAGAATAACTAAATACAATTTTATAAATATTGAAAAAAAATAAATTATAAACTGTTTTATTAAATTTTAGGTACCTGTTTATTATAT
>JACXSJ010003557.1:0-22293 GCA_014851325.1 Pentalonia nigronervosa | reverse complement strand
AATAGAAGTGTAAACACTCGGATAATTTCTACAACTATATTATTATAAATAGTAATAATAATATACATGTTAATTTATACTAGTATTATTTAGTATAACTATTATTTAAAATTATAACCAATATAAAAAAAAAACATTTTGTTTTAATGATGGGGGGGGGGTGGAAACCCCTTACACCCCCCCCGTAACTACGCCACTGGTTGAGACCGACGCGCCGTTGTGTCCGTTCGCCGGCGGGTCTTGTGTGAACCGCTGGAAATGCGGTTAAGACTTACGATTTGTTGTCGCCAGTGTTTAGCGTTCGTGTGCTTTCTGTGCTGCCTGAAACCGCGTGTGATCGGAATCGACGCGTTATTCGTATTCGTGTCGTCGAGTACGTATAGTTTTTCGATTGGGCAATTACTCTAATGATTACTCAACTATATTTCACATTTATAATGTCGTGATTCATAATACTATTAGTTATTATAATATTATTACGCGCGCTGTAGTGTTTTGTGACGAGCGCGCAAGACGTAGGTGAGTACTATTTTTGTATTTACCATTTAACGTTTTAACCGCAAATTTGAAACGGCCATAAATTCTAAAATAATAGTTTACGAAAAGAATTTTTACACGATCGTTTTAAGCATAAAAAATAAGATATTTAAAAAAAAGTGGATTTTTAAATTTCAATTAAACTTCTTAAAACTATTTTACAACATATATGTACAAATATTTTTTAGGACATTGAATTCTTCACTTTATTATTAAAACATATCTAATTTAATTATTACTGTAAATTAACCTAATTTATTTCAATTATTTATATACTTATTATCTCAATGTAAAATACAGTTAAACAATTTTATATTGTGATAAAATATAAAACCATAATAAACAACAATACATAGATACCTATTACCACCTTTAAGTATCCTAAATTATTATTATTTTTTTTATTATTTATAAAGCCTCCAGTACAAAACTATTATAGTTCAACAATTAAATTTAAATCATCCCAAATTATCATTATTAATAACAAAAGAAAGGGTTAAACAATAAGGGCGCTTAATGCAAATTATTAGTTTAAGCTAAACATTTACGTGTATAGAAATCCAGACATATTATGTAATGCTGTGTTACGTAGTTAACTCGTCAATATCCATCAAAATCACATGATATTATGCATCGTAATTTTTCAAATGTCAAGTCCCTGTAGTGCAGGACCCCTGGACATCTATTATTTTTTTATTTACTTAATAATATAGAATGACTTCATAATTGGTATATTTTAATTTACCATTGCTTTAGGAGAAACTACATTTAGGTACTAAATTTATTAATAGTTAATAAATATTAAAATGTAGGTAAGTCTATCGTCTATAGAGGACTAACAACCATCCATAATAATATGATCTACCATATATCTGCATTCTATTTATCCTAAGTTCAAGGGTAACAAGATAATTAAATTCATTATAAAAATAATCATAAACATTAAAGTATAGCCATTTTTGAAGAAAACACTTAAAAAATATTTTGTAAATAGATTAGGTACGATCATTGGTGTAATTATATTAAATTTCAGCAGATGCAAAACTATTATTGGTCCAATAATCATAAGGATAAATAAAGTGATATTTAAAGTTAATCGTTTTGCCCGCATGCACTAGGTATCTATTTGATTACAATAATATAACACAAATACATATATCAAAATCTGTTTATTTTAAACACTGCATGTCTCTATATAGTATATAAATAATATATAATATTTATATGAAATAAAAAATGTTATTTTGGTAAGTTTAGTCTATAATATATGATAGTGACACGACTATCGGCTATAATGAATTAGTGCTAACAAAATTATATGAGTTATAACGTTATTTTATTATTTGTTCAGTTATATGTTACCTTTTATAAAAAAATGAGATAAATCAATGAAATACTATTGCATATTTGTTTTTAATAAGTATAAAGTTCAGAGTCTGCAGATGCAAAAGCATATCTTTGTACCTGGTACATAATACCAGGGGGTGCAAGTGCACTGTTGTGTACCTCCATAATTACACCACTGGGTATGATAATATATTATTATCATGGTTGTATATCCATATTCCATAACACATTCCTATACTAGTATAAAATCTATGATCCATAAGCGCAATTTAGTTCTTGACTTTGAGGAGCTTTACATATTTAAATGAAACAGTGGGGGCTCTGTCCTCCAACCTTTAAAATATATTACTTTATGCAATATAATGTAACATACTTAATAAACCTAAATAGGTATCATTTTTTTCTCGCCCACTTTTCTACATTTAATATATTATATATTTACATATTACTAAAATTAAAAGTATTTTTATTAATACAAATTACTACATTTAGGTACATATATATTATAATTGTAACTGTCAATTCAAAATTGCAAATTTATAAAACAAAACACTACTATCGAGTAGGTATTGACTATATTCTAAAATCTAAACAAATTGAAATGTTATCAGTAATGTATTGTAATTATTAATTTGTATGTTATTATTAAACTTATTATATTATGTGTTATGAACCCCTGTTTTTAATTATTAGTTTTTGCTTATGTAGTATATGTTGACCGTCGTCGCGAAAATATGTTTAACGATGCGACATAGTAGAGTGTTACACATCGAATTTATAATATGGTTAACAATACATTCATTGATTTAAGTATTTATAGGCAATAGTTCTGTTATAAACCGTCTCACCTTAATAAATTAATTAGTAACTCAACGAACTTGTGTTGATTCCTGACAAACCCAGCCTATCCCAACTTTCCTTAACAGTGCCGTTATGATTTATTTTAGAGTATCTCTAGTTAGAGTTTACTGGGGTAAGGTATCGTAGGATTAAGAGTATGCCATACCCATATATTTTGTCTCAGTCTTACAAATGTAAAACATAGCAAAAACTGTTTTGTGTGGAAAGAACCGAGAAAGCTACAGTCATAACTAAGAAACAAAATTTTCACCACATAAAAAGGAGAACTTTGGTCGTACAATATCATTTTTATTTTTTCGATGTCAGAACCACAAGAAAAATTATTTAAATTTGAAAAACACAAAAATAATAGTATTTGAAACAATAAGAACTTTTTTTGTAGTTCCGATAACGAAAAAAGAAAAATGATATTGCACAGCCAAAGTTCTTCTTATTATGTGGCGAAAATTTTGTTTCTTAGTTATGACTATAGCCTAAGTGGTTCTATTCCGCACAAAACAGTTTTTGCCATGTCGTATATTTGTAAGACAGAAATAACACAGCATGTGTGGCGTCCTCTTAAGCGCGTGTCACTCTGTACGGGTGATGCATCATATTTATGTATTTAAAATAAAATTTAAGAGTGAGCTGCAGTAGATAATACAAACAATGAAACTGAAATCTATCAATAAATATATGCAAACATTTCATAGTGCAGATAATTGATGTGTGGATAACCGACGCTCTACTGTATGTGTTTCAGATTAACCAGACATTCCTAACATAACAGTGACTAGTACACATTATGAATATTTTACTGGTATAAGGTTGTTTTTAAGCCTTGATTGAAACACTTCAAGGTAACATTAAATCTACATTCTATTTCTATTTACATTTAAATATTATACACAATTTGATCACAGGTTCGTTAAACATGAAATAAAATATTTACACACATAATTAAGAATTATAAATTTTTATTAAAAAAATGTAGATATTTAAAAAAAAAATACAAAGAAGAGACTAGAATAAATAAGAACTCTTTTGCAAAAAAAAAAAACCTACATGTTATAAAAAATTTAATTTAATTAAAATAATTGATAATAAGTTATAATCCAATAAAATGTCCACCACTGTCATACTTATGGATAGCTTGCACATATTACTGTGCTGCAAAACATAAGTTGAGAACAACTTTGTAGTACCTATAGTTAAATAATTAATTAATTTTTGTTTACAAGTTTCATTTGATATTATCATCAAGATGAGATTTTACGTTTATTCAGGTTTTACAAAATATACTTTACCTAAAAATTATCAAAATAAAAATATTAAAAAAAAAAACATTTTTTCAAAATTTAAAATATATTAGGTTTAAATATATATTTAGTAACTAGTGAAAAACTTATAAAAAGTATAATAAATCTTCCAAACCAGGATTTGGAAAATTTTTGAGCGAGTGTCCAGTTAAAAATGCTAATTTATGTGCCAGTTGATACAGAGCAGGAACTTTCACTGTGCCCTATAAAAAAATGCCCATTAAAATTATAACAAAAGGTACATATTTGGTTTTTAATACATAATGACCAATTGTAGTAAATGTGAGTCAACTTATAGGTAAGTTTTTGTATAATTGCTGGTGTAATGTTGGTAACAGTAGTTTCATTGAGAGTATCCTCAATTAAATTATAGTGGGTCGGCATAACTGTACCCTTTTTTATATTTTGAGAGACTAAGTAGAAATCATACCTGTAATACATTAAAATGTTGTTCAAATTTTAAATCAAAAAAAAATATCATGATATATAATTATAGTTGTTCCAACATAATGATCTGTGGAAGTATATAGATACATAGAAGTTAAAGGTATATTTAATAACAAGATCGGATATATAAATAATATAATAATAATAGGTATAATGATACAATATATAATAGTGTTGCAAGGCGTAATATAAACCAACTACTAACTGTCCTACATTCTATTACACAAGACTAATACGCTATAGTAATATAAAAATGTCTATTCAGCGTCTGCTGTACTATAGTGTGAATAGTTTATTTATAATCTACATAATACAGGGGGTTTTGTTTACAATTCCAACTAACCTATATATATATATATTTTATTTTTTTAAAATTCTAAATGCGTAAGTTATAATATTAGTAAAATGTAAACAGTCAGTGGCATTGCAAACCTAAAATTTTCCAGATGCTATTTATTTTTCACCCACTTAGCAGTACCAATAACACCTGATAAAAGCGTTCACTGTCATATTTAGAATTACCTGTTGTAGTTATTACTAAAATACTATAATAGTTGATACTAAATTATCATCTATTGGTTATTATCCACCTCTCAATTACCTCCTTAACTGTAGACAGGCACTCAATGGACAGTAGTATTAATGAAACTATATAAGTTCTATTGTTCTAACAATCTAACATGACAAAATAATAAGAAATCTAATTTAGATACAACATATTAACATAATATTATGTAGGTACTTAGTATTTATCCGATAATTAATCCAGGTGCTTACTCTTATGATTATAATTTTTTGAATTACAACAAATTAACTAAAATTGTTAGAATAAAAATTACTTTTTGTTTAAATATCAAATTTTTAGAGGTGAGTCAATTTTTAAAACACAATTATATTTTACATACTCATGACTTGCTTAAAAATTGAAAAAACCATGAGAAAACAGATAAATTTCTTACATTTAAGTTTGGTAATAGATGAATTTATTATTTTATTAAAGGTTACCTAATACACAAAATTGGAACAATTAAATAAAACTATGTTGTAAGACTGAGACAGCACACTTGAATGTGCAGCAATTACAGTATAACATAAGTTCACTAGAAAATTTCAAAAATAAGAATTTAATGTAACTTTTTTTAAAGTTTATTTTATCATTCTGTTTACAGTTATATACATATGATACTGAAATGTAAAAAAACTTTGTCAGCATCGGATGTGCAATTCATAAATCAGTAATTTCAATAAAATAATTATAAAAATATATTAATTATATACTTACATAGTTGGGTTGGTGACAGTATTATCAATAATTGTTCCAGATGGTGGATTTTGATAACTTTTAGAATTGGTACAAAAAAATTTTGTACTGATATGTTTTTTAACTATAATAAATGCCAAGCCAACCTTTTTTTCCCCATAGAATTCTTTACAAGTTTTCTACAAAGAAAATTATTTATATTACAAGCATTATATATGGCAACTTATTAATATAGATACCAAACTTTACCATATCAGCTTCAGTTCGATGGACATAAAACTGTCCATCTCCCACACCATCTTTGTATATAACTATGCTATTGGGAAGTATATTATTTCTGGATCTATATTTGTTTAAAGCCTCTAAAAAACAAAATATATTCAAATAGTAGGCATATATTTTAAAATTAACAGCATAATAAATTGGTCATTAATAAATTATTGTAGGTCAAGAAATTACTTTTTTTTTGATAAAAAGTAAAAAGTATACTACTGCTGTGAGTGTCTTAGATTTTAAAAGGTGCATAGTTTACCTAAAAATTAAAGAAATTAGGACAAAACCATCAACTGAGCAATATATTTTCCTAAATTAATTTGTGCTTTTTATTTAAGCATAAAAATGCACTCATTTATTTTTTTGCACATAGACACAGAATATGTGGAGGCTCCGGAACTGAAGCATTCATTAAATTATTTCTACGATATAGAGCAGCGGTTCTTAAACTTTTTATTACGCGGACCCCTGATGAAGGACATTTTTAAATCGCGGACCACCTTATTAATTTTGTTAGGAATTACCATTTTTTTATTAAAAAATATTTCATGTTACAATTACCAATATATTTAAAAGAAAGGTAAATAAAAATATAATAAGTATAAAAAATATTTTGTTAATTATTTTTGTTATATTTAATATTATTACATTATCATTTTGTCTTACATAGACAATTAATTATTGTTTTACTTTTATGATATTTGAAATTAATATTATAATTTAAAATTATTATAGGTATACTTAATGTGAGATTGTTTATTTAATTTTTTTCGTATATGGTGTCTTCTCATTATCAACCGTAGAATTATTCCTCTTTAAATTTAACCAGCTATCCATTTTTTCTTAAAAAAATTTAAATTTTAAAAATATATAACGTAAAATTCGTAAAATACGTAGGTATACAACTAATTAAACACAATCGATAAGTATACAGCGATGGCAAGTAAACGACTGGACGTTTGAGTGCTGTACATTTCGTAATATAAACTAATAGATAAATGATAATTCTAAATATAATTTAAAATTCCATGTTACGCTGGTATGGGTAATTAAGATTAGAATACTTGAGGATTAACTTTTCTAAAGTTGCGATAAGACGCATTCAATACTTGTATAATAATATATTTTACATTTCTAACAATATCATTATTACACACACATGCTGTCCACAGCTGAAATCATTTATAGTGTCGCAGACCCCCGGCAAGAGTGTCGCAGACCCCTAGGGGGCCGCGGATCACAGTTTAAGAATCGCTGATATAGAGCACTCATTAAAATAAATAATAAATCATAAATATTTTCTGTGCACACAATAAAAATAAATTATATAGAAACATAGTAAAATATGTGGCTAATTGTAATAAAAATAAATTAGACATGTTTCTCTTAGAATTGGAATCCAAACAAATTTCAATTAACAGTAGGTAAACAAGATATATTTTTAGCTTTTTTAAATTAAATAGGCCAATTTGAGATATATTGAGTGAACTAAATAAAATTTGTTAAAACTATTTAGGCACACAATAAAATTCATGTTTCATCATGCACAGCTGATCAATTATTCTTAGTACTAAGAACATTGAAAACAATTTAAGATTCAATATGAGCTAAACCAGATTAAATCTAAATGACATTACCATACTTCATAAATTCCTAAATTGTTGAAATATATGAAACTCTTATTTATATTGGATATATTTTAAAAATATTTTGATAAATAAAAAAAAATTGTAAACCATTTGTTTTTATAATTATTACTATTTATTAATCATATAAAATAGAACGTGTAAAATTGCATTTATATTCAATATTTCTAAGTTATTAGTTTTTTACGCTCAATAGTCATGGGCAGTAGCCAATAAAAAAAAAGGTTTTATCATGTTTTTTAGTTTAAAATATTTGCTATTTTCAATATATACAGAAATAATAATATGATTACCCAATGTAGTAAACACTACTTAAAATAATTTTTTTTTATATGTAAATGTGTAGAAAATACAATTAACAAATGTAAGGTTGTTAAATGCTCAGGAAGGGTTCTTCTTTGAAGCTGTTTTAATATCATTATCTATTTAAAGGCTTGAATTCATTATGAAAAGTCAATTTTAATAAATAGTAAATTTGGTACCAGTCTAGTGTGTGACCTATCTAATGAAACTACTTACCAATTGACATAATATATTAATGTGTTTAAAGTGTACATAGTATTTAGTGTATAGGGTTAGGTAATATATAGGATAACAATAACCAAGATTCAGAAAATTTAGATAAAGAAAACAATGAAGAAAAAAAAATGTACAAACTCAGAGGAATTATGCGAGAAGTCAGTCCATGGTTTAGTCTTTGGTATGAGATGTAGACAGTAAGCTTTAGACCAAAGTTTTTTTTATTTTACATGAAAAAGAAACTTTAGGTACTAATAATCAAACAAAAAGTTGAAATTAGGTCTATTATTCACAGCAAACAAAAGATATTGTTCTTTGAGTGATGAGGGAAGCAAAAATTGTTTCTAGATCTCAATACACAAAAAATAACAAAAAATTGAAGGTTGATAGAAGAGTTTACTGTAAATACTAAATTCTATAATCTATATTGTATTTTTAATTTTAAAATAAATAATATAATTATATACATACTAGCAACACTTATTGCAAAATATCTTGAAAGTTCCTGTCCACTTTCATGCTGTTGAACACAGCTGAAGTAAGAAATATGGCTGTCATTCATTGTGGCCATAAATGCACCATAAGATTTATTTTTATTTTGCGTATTGTAGCAGATGTTAAATCCAATTATCATCATATTCTGAAAAAAAGATATCATAAAATGATTACTCTTAACGTATTAAATTTACATAATATAAATGTACAGTTTACAATTTTCATACCTTTTCAGGGATAATAACACGCCATGGTGCTCCACCTAGTTTACAATTAATTTGTATAGCAATTTTAGTAAATACTGACATATTCATTTTTTGGATTTGTTTCAACAACACTACTTGAGATGGAACTAAAAAAATATTTTGTGAATTTGAGATATTTGAATTAAAACAAAAACTACTAGTAATGCAGCAGTATTATATTATTAGAATTAGAAATAGAGATTTTAATTTCAAGAATTTAATTAACACCAGATACAAGGGAAAACCTTCTGATTATTAAGGAAAATAAAATAAGATAATTTTAATTTATTTTATGTATTCAAATATCAATTATTTACAATTATAAATGATTTTATGTAACAACTGTGATATAAGTTTAAGTTACAAAGGGAAGTACCATGAGATTAAGATTGAAGAAATAATTGATCTAGCAATTGCAATTAATTTTCATTTAACTAGTAAATATGTCAATAAGGTATTTAATACCTTACCACACTTGTTTTGATGGTTCAGTCAACTCCACATGTCTCGCTCAATTGCATCATTATTAGCTAGACCCATCAAAATGCATAGTGTGGGAGGTATCTTATAGTTTCAGATAAAATAATAAAGAATCAAGCCACTAAATGCAGTTAAATGTGACTCACAAGGCTACTACCACTGGTAGAAGACAAGCTATAAGACCCGACACCAATCTTGTCTAACATATTTTAATTACTCAAGTGTTAGACCCAGAAGTAAAACTCAGATTCAAATCCATGACAAAATCTATAGTTTCAATTTTAGAAATCGTTTACTTGATCTACTAATACATAGTTGTCTTTTAATGAGACTGTAAAGATCACCATGCGGTGATTGAATAACACATAAAATAAATGATTGGTTTATTTCATTTATAATGCGATCCAAATTAATTAAATATGTTCTCATATTTGTATCCTGTATATCAACCCTAAAAAAGAAATTAAAACATAGTTTATTTTGTATTTAAGTTGAATTATAAAATGTATTAATCAATAAATAACCAATACTAACACATTTGGTGATGGTAAATTAAATGACAATGCTCTTGCTACCTGAAGTAGAGTCTTGGCAAATTGCCTAACTTTAGAACCATACATCTTTGGAGTTACTATTACCCAACGTGGTATTACAGCAGTAATAAACATGGGTAATTTACGTAAGTGTATAGTCCAATCAGCATTGTTACCAGATAGATATTTGTGATTATTTCCTTGAAGTGTTTGTTGTGGTAATATACGACCAGAAATTGTAATGAGTTTATTACTCAATATTAAATTCCATTGTGTTAATGATTCTGCAGACTTAAATATCCAGTAGATATTAAAGGAAATATTCATTTACTCGTCAATATTTCAATAAAAATAATTACTTTGGGCATAGTAAGAATTTGATTCACAAAACTATAATATCTGCCAACTCTTTCACTGGGACCCACTCTTGTATACTCTGACAAATGAGCCATAAGAAAACAATTTTTTCTGTAATTATAAACAATATATATTTTATGAAAATATAAATAACTATTAAATTATCGCTATGCTATAAGTGATACTACATTTTCATACTTTTTGATTAACATTCTATAAAAAAAAATGCATATAATTAGCATACAATCTATCCAAATGTTTTGAAAATCTCATTGTGTATAGAGAAAGATAATTTAGCGAAATGTTTGGAGTTTCTACAATTGATATTTTATGAATAACATTAAAATAACAAAAATTATTTGAGGATAAATTGTATAACATTTAAATATCCTATAAAATAAAAAATATTTATGGCTAGTATATAGCTGCTATATACTAAACATTTTTTTAAATTCAAATAAAAAAACTTGAGTGGAATTTTATTTTAAATGTTCGTGTCAGGCAGGTGTTAAAATGATAAATATAATCAATTTTTTAACTACAAAATAGTTTACATTTTTTCATGACATTGAATAATTTTCAATAATGTTAACTTTAAATGCATATAAATAAAATTTAACTACAAATTTTTGATATTTTTTAATTGATGTAAGAACAATTCATGAGGAACTTTGTATTAAATTGTCAATGTTCTTTACGTACAAATAACAGTTTGTACATAATATATCAAAAATAAACCAATAAATTTTAATTTCAAATGTTCATATAAAGAGCCAAACTATTTTGAAAATTATTTCATGTGTAGTAAATGCTAATATGAATATTTGGTAAAAATTTTAAAACTAGACGGGTATTTATTTTTAGATTAATACAAAAACCAAGATCAATTTTGTCAATCGTTTATGTGTACAAATTCAAATTTTTACCTAATTTTATTTTTGTTTTTTGAAAATCATCAAGTATTGGGAAATTTTTCTTTTGATCCCTCCCCTCCCCTATTGGATATCAAAAAGATCCAATTTTCTACCAGAGACCACCATCAAAGTTGAAAATCAAAGTTTTTTACACTATTAAAAGAGTATAGATGCAAAAAGAATAGTACTATATTGTAAACCAAACCTAACCAATATATTTATTGTTCTACAAAGAATCTACAATTAGATAAATAAAAACCAAAATTAAGATATAGATATTTTAGATAGTTCTTTTGTTATCTTAATAGACATTAATACCTATATTATATTAGTATTTAGTATTATTCTGTTCATCAAATACCCCATTTTGTTGTTTTTTATAAATTGTTTATAGTTAGTAATTTAGTATATTCTATAAACCTTATTACCTCATTGCATCAGTTAATCCAGTCAAAGTACATAATTCAGGAACTAAGTACACCAGCTCGGATTCATCACCTTCAATTATAAAAGATTTTTTTTTTTTGATATCAACATTGGCTGATATTGACCGCTAAGGTGGTATATATCATATTTCTAAAAAAAAATAAAATACTTACAATCTTAGTTTAAAGTTTAAATATAGAAAAATACAGTTAACTGAATTTATTATTAGTTAAAATTAAACTATACAAAATCATAAATAGCATACTTGTTGATAATAGTCAGCATATGATATTTTTGATCCATCTTTCATACAAAATGTTGATTGTGTATTAGAATCTTCATCTTTATCATCTATTCTGTAGGTATGATTATTACATCTAGTTAAGTCTCACTTCCTATAATACCCATTTTAAATTTCATCTAAAACAGAATATTATATTATATCTTCTCCTATTTTATATAATGTTGAAAAATATTACTTGTAACTATTATTTACTCTTTAATGTATCTATTTCTTATTATGAGTAAAAGAACTAGAAATTGTTTTGGTTAACTATTTTTTTAAGAACTTAACTGTCTAATATTGATTACACGATACTTAATTTTTTAACTTAGTAATGAGTAATGAGTTATTCTTACTATTTTTTTAAAAATTTTTAAAATTAATATAATATTTTAATGTTTTGGCATGTGAAACATAAATTACCACCATCCATTTCCCAAAAAAGTATTACAACTGGACACATCTAGATGTATGAAATGTATATCACTGGACCTCAGTACTATACTTACCCTTTATTGCTAGTGATAAGGTAGGAGGATGGTGATAGTTTTGAGAATAGACTTACCTAAGGGAGGGTTTAGTGCTCTAGAATTATTGTTGTTTATTCCATTAGAAGAATTGTATTTATTATATTGAACTTGTGGTGAATAGCAGTAATACTAATATTGTCACTTTTCATGACTACTAGTATCCTCCTTCTAATATTTTTGATCATAAAATTCTTTATATGTGACTGACTTAAAAAAACTAAATAAGTTTTAGATCACATTTATAGATATCAAATCATAACAATTATATTAACCATCCAATCAGTGTTTTCGTTTTTATTATTTGCACATCCTTGTAAAAAATCTAAAAAGGTCTCTTTTTCATTATTTTGGTTGAAATTTCAGACCATAATACTAAACCACCATCATACATTCCAATAGTAGTATTATAACCTGGCCAAAGTTGAAGTTTATATTTTGGAATATTTATCTATAATAAACAATAAATAAATATAATGTAAATTAAATGGATTTTAGTAAAAAAATCAATTGCTTTCTTTTCGTTGTAATCTATGTCTATAATTATTTAGTCAACTAATTTATTTATTGTATTACATCTGGTTATATACTAATTGTAAATGTTTATTTTAATGTTTTTAACTTAAAAAAAAAATTAGTAACAAAATCCAAGACAGAAACATTTTAAAATTAATGTTGTTTTCTTTGTATATGGTTCCATGTTTAATGGTTGTAGTGGCTATCTAAGTGCATAACAATATTACAAACATTACTGAGTTCCAATATCAATTATTTTTAGTATATTCAACATTTTTTTCATTGATCGTTATTACTAATTTTATTATTTTTTAAATATGTATAATATGGGTTATATAAAATATTATATATAGCACATTTTAATAATAATTACTTTATATTAGTATGAAAATAATACGCTGCTTATTATTTTTGAAATGTTAATTTTGTAATAAGATATAAATATGAAGCAGATAAAATTAAAAAATCCCAACACTTATAATCATCCAAAATATTATTTAAACATTATAAACAGTGGGATAAATATTTATCCCATGTGACTTACTAAATGCAACTTATGATCTAATAACCCACAATCACATTATACTATTGTTATTTCGAATGTAATCAAATTTCTATGACGGTTTTATCACATCTTATTTATATGACACTATTTTGAAAATTGTAATCTATTTAATTGACAACATTTAATTTATTTATCATTTATTATGATTAAGGAAAAAAAATAATTTTTATTTACTATTAAGTTAGAAGTATTAGTTATAACACACCATTTATACAATAAAAGTTAAAGTTTTATAATAATGGGTTAATATTTTTTATAATTACAACCTATATTTTTGATTTCACAGCCAGAGGCAGATTAGTATTTTAAAAATACTTAATTATATATCATTACAAGGAATAAACAAATAATTCTAGATTCTAAGTAGAGCAAGGAATACAGGAACAGATTGGTTGGGACAATTGGTAATCAGGAAATTCTAAAAGGCTATATATTAACGAGCATTCATAACAGCAGAATGAGCTTCTTAGTGTTCTTTTTTATTAATTAGTATTTTAAGCAAAGATAAATAATGTAAAGAACAATAAATTATGATTGGTATTCTCTCATTTTACTCGCCTCATTTAATTTTTAAAATATATTAATAAAAACCTTATTGTGCAGTATTCAATATTTATACATCAATATTTTTAGAAATTTATTTTGATTCCATTCTAATAATAAATAAAGGTCATCATTTAAAAAATTGCAAAGTAGGGTTATTATTTAAGACTAGGTAAATACCTATATAAGTACAGCCTCTTTTTTAATCATATTAATTCAATATTAATTAATAATCATAACTATTATTTTATTTTTTAGTATTTTGGTATGCGTTAAAAAAAGTTGAGTCAAATAGTAGCAATTCCAATAAAAAAAAATAAATAAGAATCCTTATTATACATTTAGGTAGATATATAAGCATTTACTTTGACTTCTGTATTATAATAATTTCTTTCAACCAGTATAAGGTTTAAATTTGCAAGGCTTCTACGTAACAATAAATTAAAAACTTGGATAAAAACATGATCTTTTCAATGATTGAAGTAAATTTTATAGTAATTATTACTATTTTATCATCTGATTTTTGTTTTGATCTCAGCTCTAAAGTCTAAAAAAAAAAATTGTTATTACTTTTAAAATATAAATACATAAAAAAATGTATAAGAAACATATGTCTGATTTATATTTTTTGCTACTAAACAACACTGTTCCATCAAAAATAAATGCTCCTAAAAGATCTTTGTGTGTGCTTAATAGTCCCTTTCGAATGTTAATCTTATCTTGTATTGGGTTAAACTCAACTTGATACTGGTATAAACTTCAATCTGTATAAGTTGTTATTGGAAAATAATTTGATGTTAACTGAATAAGTTGTCCTCCTGATTCTAAAAAATATAATAAAACAAAATATTAGATTCTAAAAAAGTTTTTATACATTTTAAAATTTATCTTTTAAAATTATATTTACTATTTTTAATACTAAAATGAATAGTTTTATACTGTACTGAGTGTAATGAACTTATCTTATAATCTTAAAAGCAATAATAGATTTAAAAAAAGGTTTTTAGTCTAAAAAAAATATTTAGTAAATTATCCAAAAGTAAAATTGAACTATTCAAAATGTCAACCTGTTTGATAAAACTAACTACAGTTGAGCCCCAATAACTCAAAGTTGATGGAGGATAAAAAATCGCTTTGAGATATCTTAATACTAATGTTACATGAGTTTTAGAAGAATTTCAAGAGGAATAAAAAAAAAATTTGAGTTGTCAAGTTTTTAGAGTTTTGATATTGATTGTATATAAAAGGTTTTGTAGTAGTAATCTTTCATAATTTTTCATCTAAATTTTTGATATAGAGATATAGCAAGAAAATTAATATTAATATTTTTAACTCCTAAGAATAAAAGTTCTTATATACTATACAGTTTTACACTATACCTTGTGTTCCATTACTGGTGGATGTTGACGATTTTTGTTGACTTTCTTCCCTATATTTATTTTCTATAGCTAGATGACCACGAACTGTACCTCTTCCAAATGGCATTGATACATCTCCTCAGATGAAACACAATATATTTAAACATGAATTACTAATTTACAGACAAGATAAAATATAATATATTCTGATTTCTGTTCAATAAAAGAAAAACTTTGGTAGCTCGCAACTATGCATGGGGGCTACAAGTTCAATGCATGTATAACCTATTCGATATTTATTTATTTTTTTAAGTTCCATCAAGCTTAAAATTATATATGTTAAAAAATGCTTATATAAAAAAAAATTTAACAACTTTTTGTAAATAATAATTTATAATAGCACTACAATATTACGATAGTTAATTAATGCTGATCAACTGACTTTATACCTTGTCATTAATAAAAAAACGTATGTGTAAATATGTAACAGATTTATTATCTATAAATTATTCAAAAGGTTTTTGATATCTCAACATTCCCCCCTCCCCTCCCCATTGAGCATTGAGTTACCAAATGTTAACTTAATTAAATGTAAATTTTTAATTATCATGCAACTGAAACATATGAGATATTTAAACACATAATATATAACTTAAATAAATATTTAAGTACCTGTTATTAAGCTTCTTAATCCACTCATTGTTTGTTCGACCTTAATGAAATAACATAAATAAATATTTTTAAATTATATTTAATTAAAAAATTAATCTCTTACACTTTGTGATCTATATCCTTGTAGATTAGGTAGACATATCATATTTCTAGCTTGTGATTGAGCTAATTGTCTCTGTGCTGGCCGAGGTCCTCGAATTTATAGAGGTTGTCTTAATTGATTAGTGAGCCTGACCTCTAGCTTGTTTTATTGGATTGGGATCCATAAGTAACCTTTTAAACTATTTATAAACACATACACTTTTCATAAAATAAAATTTATTAAATAATGAAGTTAGTGAATGATTTTTGTGTTAATAATACACCAAGGCATCTTAGAAATATCATTAAAATATTTTTCTTTAAAAATAACTGAATTACTGTTTGTTCACCTAACCTAAAAGAGTTCAAAGAGAAATTCCAAGAAATTGGTATGTCTAACTTTGTCATTATTGAATTGAATTGAACTTATTTTCATTGAAATTAAATAAAATGCAGAATTATTATTTATACTCTAAACATATGTATAAAATATAACAATAATACAAAATTGTTCAAGAGATAAGAATTTTTTATGTTATTTATTTACTTAAACTATAAATTAATTTGACATGATTTTTAAATTATCACATAACTATATAACAAAATATTAAATAAAGTAGAATGGTGTGAATAGGACCATGATAATAATACTTTAAAATTAGTCTAAATATTTTAAAATTAAATCATGTCTAAAAAATCCTACCATAAATATATTTGATCAAACTTCCAAGTCACTAAAGTTATTAATTTATAATTTCAATAAAAAAAATATTAAATTAATTTAGTTTAAAACTGGTTTTGAGTTAAAAATTTTAGTGATTTTATAAATGATTTCGATCGATATTATTACTCTATCAATTATACATTTGACAAAATATGACGAAATAGACACTAAGCACATGTTTAATTTATTGATTAAATTATGGATTAATATTTTACTTGCATGTGTATGTTAAATGAGTAGGTAATGTAAATCGTATATAGAATACAGATAACAATATTAGTAATAATATAATACAATAAAAATAATAAAAAAATAATAATAATTATGACTCCAATTGACAAATAGCATATAACTTAAAATCAAATTTCACTCCTTTATTCTCTAGTGTATATACCATAGAGCGAAAATAATAAATTATACATTTTTAACTATAACATCTAACGAGTAATGGCCATAGTCTATAAGTAATTGTAAACATAGTAAAAACATTAAAGTGTTTTACACAATTCATTAAATAAATAAATAACAATAACAATAATACACGTTTAGATTAACCATCAATCAAACATAGGTACCTACATCATAGCATTATGTGCTATGAGGACATATTTTTGACGAGATTCATTCCATTCGGTCAATGACATGGCATACACGTGTACGTATGATTATACATGTTATTATTATTGTTTTAAAGTATTTATTATACATCAATATAATTTAATAATATTATATTACCTTGTTCGATTGATGTAGTTGTAAAAATAATAATTATTTTCTATTTGTCGGGTAATGAGACGTAATTATATACTAATTAGGTGAAAGCGCACCGGTGCGCCTATTAATTATGTATTAAACGTAATTACTCCGATTGACATGATATATATTATGTATAATATAAATATCAACAAGTCGGAATATCATTATAAACAATTTTATGCGCTACACACTATAGTTGATTCAATAAAGATATTAAACTGTTTAGCAAATTTATCTTTCGAACCTCATGAATAGTGATGGGAATAATCGAATGAAATAATCGAATCATTTCGATTATTTTAAAAATCATTCGAATAATAAAATAATCGAATAAAATTATTGGAATGATTAAAATTAGTAGTAAAAATAATCGAATGCTTTTCTTATCTCAATTTTACTTTTCCTACCCGTATACTAGACCCGTTTCTAATGAATTGTAATGTTTACTTTCCTTTGTTGTTATACTTAGATTTAAGTCATTGGGTACTAAATTAAGAATGTGACTGTCCATGTATTGTATTATTATTTATTTTAATCATTAATTTAAATATTTAATTTCTGGTATCGGTAATTGCCACTCTAATCGTTATTCGGTATAATACGTTTAAACATTTGGATTGAAAATACATTTAACACTTGTAGATTATCATTTAATTATTTATATAATCAGTTCAAGCAATGTATATCATGAATCATTCGAATTCTCGATTATTTTTATTTAATTTACTAAACATTCGATTATTTTGTTTTCGAATACTAATCATTCGATTATTTTCTTTTTCGATTACTAATCATTCGATTATTCCTATTATCACTACTCATGAACTGCACGTCCGTGCTAAAGTTAACCGTGAAATGGTAGTAAACAAGTAAATGATCTCTCGGCGCTCGAATATCGTTCATCTGTCACTTTGACAGTATGGCCTGTGAAATAAAGTAGTGGTTGGCAGGTGCTAGCAATGCACATGAAATTTGACAGTGAACAGAGGAACGCGTTGGACGTGAATACCTATTACCTACACTGTATTCAATATAATATACAAAATTTAAACCTTATACTTATAGACGGAATATCTTTATCCTCCCCTGATCGTTTGTGATCCAGATGGATGTAACGCCACCAATACGTAGGTGCGGTGCTCATAAACTTTTTGATGGTGATTTTTTCCAATTTCGTCGCACACAAAAGTTCGTGTAAAGTTCGACCATTATATCGGATATGTTTCGGACCGGGACGAAACACGGGAAAAACCGATAGAGATTTGTGTTTGTTTTTCGCGAACCACAAACCTAATCTGTACGTGAGTGGTACCAGAGCCCACAAATTTTTGTCGGACTCGATATTTTTGTCACCGATTACACACTCCGGATCAAAATCTCGTAAAAACTCGGTCGTTTCCTCGCTTTGAGCTTCCGAGCGTGTACGCGAAAACAGATCCGCATACACGCGCTGTCGCCAAACCGATTTAGATTTATTTGTTCCTTTGTATCGTAAGTAAAAATACCGCGCGATCCTGTCGAACAAATGGACGGTTACGCAATTTTGCATGGCGGTCTCGTGTTGTTTGGCCATAGACTGTATCACGAAAGTTCTGAGTCTACCGTCGTACCGACGATCTACCAATTCATGTGATTGCCGCAATCGAAAATATTCCTCATCCAGCGGTACGCGTTCTCGTCGTTGTCGTTTTCCTTGTAGATGATAATAGAAATCCAACAGGTGATTGAACGTAAACGACTTTTCTGTAAATTCTGTCCATTGTTCTTGGTGTAATAATTTTGTGTATCAGTAATGAACGTAAAGAGAAGCTTCTACAGCCAACGCGGAAACTTCGGCTACGTTTTCTCGTATTCTATTCCGTAATTGTGGATGTGAACAAAATTTAGTAAATCCGGTACTCACCGTATATGGATCGATATCAAATTTTTTCTCGGAACTCGCGAACCTTCGTTTTTGACACAAAATGCGTTCGGGACACTTGGTGGAACTAGCTCGATCATGATCGACACGTCCACATCGTTTGCACGTCATATTATAGAAATGAAGTACTATAGTACTGATTTATATTTATATACATATGAAAATCCCCACTCGCACCGAACAATGCATAAATCTAAAATTACAATTGATTAGTGCTAAATATAGTCCTAGTGTTAAAAAAAATAATTCATGCATTGTAGGGTTAAGTATAAGGTCTATGGATATTACAGAATTTCATCAAAACAATAATAATAATAAACTGAGAACAAAATAATATTAACAACGTTCCTCTGACACTGACAACCAGCTTGTTTTCAATGGAGTGGTAGAAGTTCGCTTTAGGTGATATGACTGAGGATGAGCTGACGGCGAGGGTAGTATCACCAAAATTTGACACAAAATCAAAGTGCAATTCACCATATCGGTATCACACTACGGTTGATTATAATGATTTGTTGTTAACAGCAGTTCACGGGCAAATCACAATCAAAACGCCGATCATGTTCAACAACGACTCTTGATATAAACCGTGTACAACAATGATATTCATAATAAAATATTAAATAAACGTTCTTAAACATTACAGTAAATTAATTGTTAAGTATTAACACGTTTACTGCGGCCAAGTTCTTGGAAATGTATACTTCTATGCGTAATGTTTTTTTTTTCATTTAATAGGTTGTTTTTACTCTACTTTATTCATATTTAGACTAATTTTTGATAATTTTTCCTTTTTTTCTAAAGAATTTTCTAATAGCGCTAATAATTCTTCATTAGAAATAACATGTTTTGCCTTTGATGTTGATGGTCCAGGTGTATTGTTAAATTCTGTAGATGAATCACTGTTGTCTAAATCATTAATAGAACTGTGTCGTTTCGTCGTTTTTTTACTCATATTGAGATTTTATTTAAGTTTTATGCTTATTTAAAATCGTAAAATATGAAGGATATTATATATTTAAATTATGATACTATAAAATATAACTATTAAAAAATAAAAAATCCACAATAATGATTACGATACATTATAAGTTTATTTTATAAGTATTAATGAAAAATAATCGGAAACTCGAAACGGACGGTACGTATTATAAAATACTGAACACATACACTTGGGCGGAAGCTTGAAATAGAATGTTTATTTCAAACCTGGAGTTTCTAATGATGTAAAACCTTTTTTTAACATGATTTATTTATTTATTTTACACATTTAGTTTGATTACATTTTGTAAATTAAATATTATAAAAACATTAACTGTATTTTAATAATTGATACATAAGATTATAAAAAAAAATGTTTTAGTATAATTTATTATTCCCTAAATGAAAACTAACAAAAATAAAAAAAAAAACAATAAAAAAGAACAATATAAATAATATTTACCTACAAAGTTTTTATGAATAATTTAACAACATTGACAATTATTATTAAAACTATTGCTAAAAAATTATGGGTCCGAAAAATATTTTCATTTATTCTTGTAAGAAAATTATAATAATACAACATTTCATAGGCACACATAGTATTGATATTAAGTAAGAGGGGGGGGGGGGTTGGCAGAAGATTTTTGTATATATTCTGTGCAGCGAGAAAACGCACCAAAAACTGGCGAAAATAGAATCTTCTGTGCAACCACATACATTACACTACCATAGAGGAACCAATTTCGTTGATGGGGGACGCTCATGGATAATATAAGAATTATATTATATTATCAATGGTAACGATAAGGATGTGCAAAATTAGTACATTTTTTCTATGGCTAGAGTATAGAGAAGAAGATTATTTAATATATTCAATGTGGTGTAAAATCTTCAGATTTAATTTTGTGGGGAAGAGGTATATATAACGGTTACAAAGGGCATAGTCCCAGTAATCCTTGCTATTTGTACCTATGTCAATATTAGATGTTGGTTAGATTTTAAAAAAAATAATAAAAATAAAATGCTGCAAGTCCAAAATTATACAAAAATTAACGATCAAAATTAGAATGTCTATCCTAAGTTATAAAAAATTTGTAATACTTTTTCCTGATAATGTATTAATTCTAAAAATAATTGATAAAAACAATTTTCTAATAAATCTAAAGTATTTGTATTATATGATTGTAAAATCACATATATATGTAATATAGTCATAAAATATTCCAATTAAAACATTTGAATTCAAAATGTTATGTAATAGAATCTTATTATAACCTATGTAGTAGGATTTAAAGAAAAAAAAATGTAGTTATAGAACAAACCATAGTTATGTTATCTGTATTACTTGCACATAAAATTGAGTTATATTTTATCCTTAAAATTATTTTAAAAATAAAAACATTTGTAGTATTAAACAGTAATAATATTTAATAAACAAATTTGGTTAATACTATTCTCAAACATAACTACTTTTATCAACTTTTTATTTTTTGCAAATTTATAATGATTGCACTCCTTCACATAGCAATTAATACTGACGTTTTAAAATTTATCAATGAATTGTGTATTGGAGTCACTACATATATTTAAGTAGTACTTTTTACAAACATGGCTAATTATTAGTTTAAGACCCTTTTTTAAATACATTATTTTTTCCAGATTAATTTTTTCTATGTTTACATGGAAGAGTTGCAGACAAATGCTCGATGAACTCCAATGTTTTG
>JACXSJ010003556.1:0-22305 GCA_014851325.1 Pentalonia nigronervosa | reverse complement strand
AATATCAGTCACAAAATGCTTAGCAGAAATGAAAGTACAATTTATTACTTTAAATTTATTTAAAGTCATTAAAATCATTTTAATAATAATGTAAAATGTAATATTATTACTAGAATAAAGCGACAACCACTGACAAAACTCCATCAACTCTGTTTGCTGAAGGAATAGTTCAACTGAATATTGATTGTAAATCTAGAATACCTCCAGAACAATTAGTAAAAAGGACACTACGGAATAAAAAAAAATCTAATCACCCAATAGGTCCAGCTGATCTTAGTCAATTGAACATATCAGGCATAATATAAATATATAATTAATGTTTTATACATTGTATTGTACTTCCGTGTATTACAAGTTTATTATAATTTTACAATATTATATAATATATAATATTATTATTTATTACTATTATAAATATACATATATACATTACATATATAGTATATGAAATTTATTTTATGCCATTTAGACGAATGGAGTACCACTGGGGAACCAAACCACGAACGATTCCTACTGTATGACAATAACAATGGATCGAATGAACGTATAATTATTTTTGCTACTGATGAATGCTTACGTTATCTTGCTGAAGCTGACGAATGGTACATGGATGGGAATTTCACTTTAGCTCCAACTTTTTTTCAACAATTGTATGTTATTCGCGTACAGGTCCGAGGCATTTTTATTACAACTATTTTTTGTTTGTTACAAAACAAGAGTCAAAAGACGTATGAGAATGTTTTTAATATAATTTTAGAAAAATGCGCTGATATAAATTTAAATCTGTGTCCTAATGTTTTAAACATTGACTTTGAAAAAGCTGTCATTAATGCGGCTAAAAATATTTTAGGACACCATATAAAAATTCAAGGATGTTTCTATCATCTGTGTCAGTCAACCCATAGAAAAATCCAATCATTAGGTCTTGAGAAACATTATAGGGAAAGCGAATTCTTTAGTACATTTTGTCGAATGCTTGATGGGTTGGCATTTTTACCAATAAATGACGTACCAAGAGGGTTAATTTATTTAAAAACAATTATGCCACAAGAAGCTAATGAGTTGATGGAGTATTTTGATTCAACTTACATAGGGGGGAGAATTATAAAAAATAATACTAGAAGTAACGTTATTAGAAGAACCCCTGCTGCATTTCCTCCTTCAGTTTGGAATGTTCACGAAGTTACGTTGAACGATGGCCAGCGCACTAACAACCAAACTGAAGGATGGAATCACAGGTTTTCTAAATTAGTGAATCGATCACATCCAAGTATACGGTTACTGATAGAAAAGATGCGATTAGAATTAGGAGTCGATGAAGTTAAAATTGGGTAAAGAGATATTGGACAACCTCTGGCAAAAAAAAAAAAAAATGTATATTGGTATGCAAGAAAAATTAAAAAAAATATGTGAGGAGTACAAAAATAACGAAAGAAGTATTGAAAACTTTTTAAAATGTATAGCATTGACTTTTATAAATTTTAATTAGGTAATATTATATAAATTATATGAATTTTTTTTTTTGATATTTTTGAAATTTATTTTGTACAATTTTACCATGGACATTTCTGGTTTCGGACATTTTTTCCTCGGACATTCTTGATTTTAGACAATTTTGCCTTGGACAATTTTGCCTTGGACATTTTTACCCGGACATTTTTTCCTAGATTCGACATGGACGTTGTGTTTTGAGGTTTTTTACACAGAGACTGCTAGAGTGTGATTTTTGAACAGTTCTTATATATGGTCAGAGAAGTATTATACCTTCAACTCAGTTCTACTATTGATGAGTATTGGTCCAGTTCGTATATTGTGTTTTTTGGATCGTAGTTCAGGACCGTAAAATGTTTGTGGAATCCCGTGGAACGCTGGTGGAACGTTTGACCGAAAGGTGTCAGAGTATTTTTATTGCATTGCATATATCTTAATGTGTTACACGTGTCACTCGATATTCAATAAGGTCACACTTAGCTATTTTGTTTGTTTATTAATTATAATCAGTAGTGTTCCCATAGGGTATACTACATATACGCTGTATACTCTCAAGCAAACCATATTATATTACTATTTTTTTTTTATATAATATTATAATATTATATTATTACCGACACTCGACAAAAATGTAAAAATAATATATATTACAGAAAAATGAATTTCGCAACAATCGTTATCACCTTATCGGTGGTATTTCCGCGTCGTCGGTTTTTCAATCTACTACACGTGTAGGACGATAATAATCAAAAATAAAAAAAAAAATTAGAATCTTCTTCTTTCCTAAAGGAACTTAGATTCTTTTATAACGTCCTTTCTAAATTCGGAATGTTGTCTTGTATACTTCAATCAAGGAAAACAACATTAATGCGTGCTCAATCAGAAATGTGTAGAACGATTAGAATTCTAGAAAGCCTGAAGACACGACCTGGTGAAAAAGAAAAATAAATCACAGAAGCTATACAAAACAAAATTCATAAAGGCGTAAATATTACTGTAACAAAGTCTGGAGGCATTAACAGATTGCAGTTCTTACAAAATTTAGTCGATAGAATGCGTCAGCGCTTATCCAATGACCTTAAAAATAACACAATACTACAAGATCTAAAGGTAAGGAATATTGAAAAATATAATATAATTATTAATTATTGTACACAAACATCTAAATTTAATTTTTTTTTTATCCTGTAGGCTATTGAAGAAGTATTTAAAATAGAAACCGATGACAATAGAGGAGAAGAAGAAGTTAAAAGAGTGTCACGCAGATTTGGGTTATCTGAATTTGAAATTTTAATAAATTTTCGTACACGAAATGCATCTTCTGATCTTATAAAAACATTAAACATACTTCTAAAAACCACTTCCGAATGTGAACGAGGATTTTCTGAAATGAATCTCACCATAATTGATCTCAGAACTCGTTTAAACTATTGAAAATGTGTCAGATTTAATGTTTATCTCTATCAATGGTCCCCCAGTTGAAAACTTCAATCCACAACCATATGTGAAAATTTAGCTACGAGACTATAGATCAGCAAATTCAGCCCCACGTGGTAAAGAAAAGAAAAAAATCGTCGACGAAGAAGATGAGTTAAGAAAAAATTTTTTTGTCAATTTATTTAAGTGATTCATTTTTTTTAATATAGTTTTTTTATATTAAAAATGTAGTAGTAATTTTTTTCAATTTTGTCAATTAAACCTCTCACCGTCACTTTTATCGTTAAAAAATAAATACCTATATTTTAGCGTTCTTTAGCATAGTATACTCTCATAAAAAATGATGGGAACTTCATTGATTATAATTATTAAAATATTTTATAATTTATAAATTTATGTATAAATAGGTATAATGTATTACAATAAGTAATCGAAATAATACTTCGATTTTCAACTTTAGTAACTTTTCTAGTGCAAAAGTGAATCTAGTTGGTGCATTCAAGAGGTTATTTTTGAAAATTTTCAATAGTTTTCAAAAACGTCGGGAAAAAATAATTAAAGGAAGACTGGAATTTTTTGTAAAACCAATTTTTAATAAGATCCATTTTAGTTTTTGGTGTACCTAATATAAAAATAATAACCATATAGATACTTAAAATTTTCATCAAATGTTTATATAGCATTTTTCTATACACCATAACATTTTCAATATATTTTGACTCTTTTTGAGCTATTTTTTGGTCATAAGTAATTTTTGATTTATTAAAAAAATGTACGATTGTTGATAAATTTTTTTTGCTCCACTTATCATAAGTTTTTTTTTTTTATTTCAGTTTAAAAATATTAAAGATATATAGGCTCGATTTGTTTTATAAGCATTCAAAGTTCAATTTTTGACAAAATTGATCAAAATCTCGAAATTTTGCAAATTATTTTATATTTAGTTAAATATTTATAAAATGTTTGATTTATATAGTTAAGAATTGAATAAAAAAGCTTGAAGTATAAATATCCACCATTTAACTTATACAAATATTGTATTTAATTTGTTGATATTTTAATGAATAAAATTTGTTAGTAATATAAATATCAATATCTAACCTAATATACAAGGTGACTTCTCAAACAAGCTTATCCCAAGTTTTTCTTGGATATTGAATTTATTCTAATTCTTTGAAAATTTTAAGTATACTTAATTAAAGACCATATTCTAAAATACTTTTATTTTTTTTTTGTACCATTTAAGGACTATCTTATCTCTTGTGGAAATAATTAATTTTTTTTTCAAATAAAAAACACACTATTTCCAGTAAATTTTTGAATTGATGATTTTTTTAATAAAATATGAAGAAAAAAAAGATGATCATGTTTGGTGAATCACTCTGTACAAAACATATTGTACCCTAAACTCAATTTTGATATTTTTCAGTGAACAAAATGAAAATGACTGATAAAACTAAGAAAGTTAACTGTTGTTGGGGGGGTGGGGGGTGGGGTGAGGGAGAGCAGTAAAAATGCTCAAATTTTCTACTTTTCAATATCTTTTCTAGTAGGAAAATGCGTCTAAATTAATGGATAGCTCATTAAAAAAAATCGATTCATGATTAATATTGTGGCTAGAGTGGTACAATGGTCACACATTTTTACGTATTTTGTCAAAATTCTATCATAAGACGTTTAAGTCAGCTTATAAACATTTTTACAGATTTATAGGTTTTAGTTTTATAAAAAACTATTATAGATTTACGCTCAACTTTCTTTAAATGTTTACTTACAATAACTTATCTGGAATTTTGTATTAAATTTTCAAGTTTTTTGACAAAGCGAAAATATGTTCATCGACAATAATAATAAACCGAAAATTTCTTATCCTTATAAGGCTATAAATAGCTCAAAAAGAGTCAAAATATATTTTATATTGTATAGAAAATGTTAATATAAACATACAGCAAAAATTTCATATGCTTATGGTAATTATTTTTTAGTGTTACACCAAAATACAAAATGGATTTGCAGGGTTTTATCAGAAATCTAATTTTGTCTAACTACTAATGTGCACAACATCACTGAATAATCACGGGTAATTTATTAAATATCTTGTTAAATTATAAATTATATATGGTTTATCGTCTTTATAGTTTATTATTAGTACCTATAAAGTACCTATAGGTACCTTCCTAGATATTTCACAAAATAACACCTTTTCATACTTTAAAGCTAACTCAAAGGTATATATTATCAGGGCTTGGAAACTTTAGGATTTATTGGGTTTCGGTTCCAATTAGGTACTTTTAAAAAAAATAAAATTTGGTGTCAGTTTTGGTTCTGGTTCTTAAATTTATAGAATAAGAGTTCGGTTCCGGTTCGGGTAAATACTGGTATTTATAAGTGTATTTTTTTTTTCATAAAGTAAAAAAAAACAATAAAAAATAATCAATGCTATCTAAAACAATAAGATAAAATTAGGTATAGCTGTTTTAATTGGTTATTAAAGTCATGGTATTTTATTGTGCATTTTATTATTCGTTAGTTTAAACGATTAATCGACCACTAATCAATAAAACAAATTATTTGTTATTGCTCGTTAGGTCTATTATATTTTTTATAAGAAATAACTCAGAAATTATAAAAAAATAGAAAAGTGTAGGTTTACGAGTATTTATTATTAGTCCATGTCACAATTTGATTACTATGAATACGGGTGCATATTGATCATTTTATTAGTTATCACTTATCACTCATCAAAATCATCAAGCGGCGTCATCCAAAACTACTTATAAATTTCAAATTATAGGGAATTAATCATGACGGGTTTTAAATAACTAACATGGAATTAACAATATTTATTATTTATTTTTATTTTGGTAACTGCTCATATGTTATCGTTTTCTGGAACTGTTTAGATTATATAGAAATATAAAAATATAATGTATAATATGTAAATATTTACAAAATCAACCAAATTTAATGAATCAACTATTATTAAGTACCCCCACCTAAATATTATATAATATAGTTAAATAAAATTGGATCCGAAAAATTCTATACCAATAAATATCGGTACCGGTTCCGGTTTAGGTTCTTAATGCCTAATTAAGAGTTTTTAATATTTTTAAAACATAATTGATGATTTATTAGCACATAAAATTATACATATTTTCAGTTTTTTTAAGTATTAAATAGATTGATGTTGATTTTGAAATTTTTACTTTACTTTGAGTATAATTATTATAAACTAAAAGAGGCCAGTTTTAATGTTTGAACCTGCGTCGACCGTCGGACATTTTAATGATTCAAACGAAACGACAGCCGGAGGTGCAATTAACGAGTCCCCCCCCCACGGCATACTTATACCAAGTACCTTCACAATTAAAATGGTTTTCGTGTAAACAGTGACTACAGAAGTTTTCTCCTAGTGACGTAATCAGCGTTTGCGGTTGTACGCAGAACGTTTCGATCACCCGAATATAATAAGATCCCGCGTTAGTAACGATATCTGTGATAATAAAGGAATGGTTAAATATTTTGGAAAATAAATTATTTATTGTAACTTTTACTCTCGAGTACTCGAGACATTAAATATCGTTTGTACTACCTTTACCCTTTAGTACCTACATGTATGGTATTTTAATTATATTAATTTTTATTTTAGTTTTGAATTGAATAGACAAGTTGGTTGTTTTTTTTGCAATGGTTGGATTTCCACCCATGTCCAAATAACCGAACCCAGACTTTTTTTATGCGTTTATTATACCTACAAAAAAAGATGCATCGAGGTTATTGTCATCGTCGTGACTTATCCAATGGGTAAATGTATAATTTTTATGTATATGAATCACCAAATCGAGGCTGTTCAACAAGTGATTTGAATATTTCCAAGAAATACTGTATATATTGAAAAATTGTATTTTTAAGAACTGCTTTCATTAGTTGCTTAGTCAATAAATTATTTATAATTATATCAATATTTAATTTTAAAAAAACAACATGCAAAAGTCTTGATAATGTTAATCTTTTGTTTTTTATACTTAAATTATTTGTTTGTTTTTTAGCAACATAGGAACGAATACTAAAATTCTCACAGGTATGGAATTAATTTTCTTATATAAACCAATTTATAACCAATATATAAGGTAACATTTTTTTAGACCTTTGTGAGATCATACACGGCTTAGGTGAAAGAATACCACGTAAAGATACAGTTGAGTTAATTCAGTCAATATTAATGAAACAAATGATCTTGTTAATTTACCAAATTCAAAAAGCTGCAATTTTACTTAATCACCAGAGTATATCAATTAAACATATATTATATGTATTGAAAAATTATAAAGTAACCCTTATTCGAATTCTATCATACTATTGTAAGAAAAATTAAGTATAAATGTATCTAAATAAAATATAAACAGAAAAACTTAAGTTATTTATAATGTATTGCTAATTTAATAATTTATATTATGTTATTTTTATAGTGTTAAAAGATACAATCCAGAAACTCAATAAATTAGATAATACTGAAAAAAATAAAAGAAAAAATAAGAAACGTGAACTTGAGTTGATTAACATTGAATCTGTTGATAAAGATATTGTTGAAAATATTACAAATTTAGAAGATGAATCTTTAAAAAAAAGTATTATTTAATATATATTTCACAATATAGTTTCTGAAATAAAATAATAAAACATATGTAATTCAATATAATAAGCTTGATAAGTTATTAGTACATTTATATTGTCTCACATCTATATTAATAACAAGTAAAAACTAATAAATATTATTTATTTATGTCAAGTTTTTTGAAAAATTAAGTAAAAGTAATTAATAAGCTAGTAATTGTTATCATCTGATGATTGATAAATAATTTTTAGATCCTGCTACTACCTTGGCTAAAATTGATTTTACAACAAAAGACTTATCAACTGACCATGCAAAAGTCAAAAGTATTTTTAAAAAACTTAGGAACACAATTGTGGAATTGAAATTAAAAATAAATATAACTGAAGAAGAAGTAAGAAAATCTAATGAATCACGTCTGATTAGAGCTAACGATATATCAATTATACTAACAGCTGAGTATGCTAATTGTTTGTTACGCTTTGGTGTATGATATTTTTATTTATATATATTAATTAATTTTAGTCAATATGAAGGTTTTGAAGTATGTAGAAGAAAAAATTTTCATAAAAACAAAGTAGGAGAACTCCTACTGTTACAAGTACATAAAGCTCTTCCATGGAATATTACATACAATAATCAAGTTAAAGATGTTCTTTTGTTCTTAGCTAAAGTAAGGTTTCAGTTACAAATACTAGTTATAACAGTTAGTTTAAAAATTAAATTAAGTTTTAAAAGTTTTAAACACTGTTCCTTAACAGGAAACAATTAATTGTCTTATTGATCGTGTGTTTGAAAATAGAAAATGTACAGACAGTTGTGATGAAAATAATTCAGCCTTCATTAAGGTAAAACAGATTTAACAGATTTTAGGTAATTATTCAAGTTATTGCTAATGAATTTTTGTTTTTAGAAAAAAAAATATGGATCTATACTTGTTGGAGAAGTAACAGCCGTTATTACATCTATTTGGAAAACTCCTCTGGAAGAAATCCATTACCCGTATAATGAAGACGATACATTTTTTAATAATGAATTGATTTTTGATTTATAAACAGCATTGGTATGATTAGTAAATATAATTAATTATTGATGTGTATTATATAGTATGTTTCAGAATAACAGAAGTCTTATAATATGCCAAACAAATAATAAAAAAAAATATAAAAATGTAATATATCCAACATAACTTTGTTAATTATTGTTTTGTGATAAAAATTTAATTTTGCTTTAAAATAAGTTTTTTATTATTTGTAAATTTGCATAATTGCATTAATACTGATAAATTGTAATTTTATTGATAATTTTAACATCTAATGATGTATTTATACATTATTAGTTTTTTATAAAATTATATAGTGTAGCGTTTCATGATAAGTAGTTTAAATAAAAACAACATAGTTCATCATTTTAATTCACTTTACTTTAATGCTTAAAAAAGAGAACAGAACAGCATGATGTTACACATAGGAATTGACAATAGTACTATACCCTACATGAACATCTCCCTATTTTTTAACCTTAAACATATAGTATAGTTCAGTTGTACCTACTATAAACACAACATCAGTGGTTTCAAAACTTTTACCACCCTTAGAAAATAGTTTGTGTTTTATAAAATGCCGATATCTCTAGTCTTCAACTCAACTTCAATTTTTTGTAAACTGTTTTTTTCCAAGTACTATATAAACATTTTTTCTCAATATTCACATTCATCTTGTGAAACCCTTAGTTAGCGTAATACATTTTAGGACTTGCTGTTTTACACTACATATAAATTACAAATTATTAAATTAATCTATGTTGAAATTATTAAGTATAAGAAAATATTAAGTCACGTTTAAATAAAAACCAATTATTGGTACTTTAATATCGGATAAATAATTTTAACTCGGAAGTTTTGTACACTATTTAGTTTATTCATATTCATACTATTTTGCAGATAGGTATATATTTGTATTTTAAATTAAAAAAATAGTGGAAACAAGAAACAGCTTAAATCTGAAACATACTGAATAATGTAATTTTATTGTGTGATCAATTTAATAATTATGTATTGTTATTAATTAATTATTGTTATTTTATAAGCACTTAATTGTAAGAATGACTGACTTACATTATTTTTTATATATATTTTAATTATTTAGATATCCATATCAATAAATGAATTATAATGAATATTAATTATTGTTTTAAATCGTAATTTTAGATTTATAGGCCACTTTAGATAATTAACTACTAAGATTTTCATCTTCTTAACTTAAACACAAATATATATGTAATATGCTAATTAAATATTTTCCACTGAATGTGGTATCATGTATTATTTACTCAAAAAACAATTCTTAATAAATCATTAGGTCCAGTCTGTGAAAATAGTTTTTAATAAAGTATTTTAATCACGGTACGATTTTATTGATGTAACATTTATGGCTAAATCTTTTCGCTTTTATTAATAATTTTTAGATTCTGAGCAAAGGAAGGGATGTATTGATTTTACAATGATATGTTTTTATTTTTTTTTTGTGTTTGTCTTTATGTTTTGGGGTAGTAAAATTGATTCGATTTTTTTCATCAGTATTTTTCAGGTAGGAAAGTGAATCTAGTTAGTATTTTAAGGGATCAAAAGTAAAAAATTCCCAATAGTTTTCAAACGCATCGAGAAAAACAAAACAATTATGGGAAAATGGGAATTTTTACGCGAATCCAATTTTTGACAAAATTGATTTTATTTTTTGGTGTAACACCAAAAATAATAACATTACATGTATGAAAATTTCACAAAATATTTATTTAAGTATTTTTTATATACAATAAAAATTTCAATTTATTTTTACTTTTTTTGAGCTATTTATAGGAATAATACATTTTTGAGTTATTTTTTAATAGTGTCGATAAAAATTGTCTTAATTAGTCGAAAAACTTAAAAATGTAATACAAAGTCTTTTATAAGTGAAAATTAAAAACATTTGAGCGTAACTCTCTAATAGTTTTTTATAAGGATCTAAAGTTAAAATTTCAATAATTGAATTTTTTTTTTTTTGATTTAGAAATTCATAAAAAAATTTCTATTTAAGTTTAAAATTATAAAATTTAACACAAGATTTCCTATAAGTTATTAACCGGATAATCAAAATCATTTTTTATGAATATTTGAAATTAGACATTGGACATTCAATTTTAAATTACTGACTTTTCATGGAACAATTTTCTTAATTTGTTGTAATTCGAAAAGAAATAATCGTAGACATTTGAAATTTGCACCATATGTTGAGATTATACTTTTTAAAAAATTTAAAAAATATTTTGACACTGAGCTAATAGTAGGCCTATTATGAAACGTTCGGATTATTTTTAATTTTTTTCTATAAATAACGATTGTATATATTGTATATTGTTACGGACGATCCAAAGATGTCCGTGCACAAATAAAATAACAAATACTTTCGAACTAATTACTTTCTATATTTGAAATTGTATAAAAAAAACTTACAACTTAGTCAATGAAAAAGGCTTTGAAGGTTTTGACAATCTGAATATTCTGTGTCCAGCACCAGACTGCCGCGCTCGCGTTATGTGCGCGAGGCGTTTAGGCTGGTCGTCAAGTCTTGAAGACTTATTCAGCATATTCTTTAAGACCGATGACAGCTTACACATATACATATTAATCATATTACTAACTATCTACTACAGTACTATTTAAAACAGAAGTTCTTAACAATATATTTCGTTAGATCAAAATGTTTGAAATTTTAATACAAGGTTTCTCATAAGTTGTCATAATATTTATTTCAAAATATTAAAAATACATTGACATAATTTTTTTTCATAATCATTTAAACTTCAAATTTTGACCAAAATTAATCAAAATATTGAACATTTGAAAATTGGTTTGTGGTTAAAAATATATAAAACTATCAGTTTTTTTATTAGTAATAATATCATAAAATACGGTGGGTAGTACAAGTACCGGTGATATTTTCAGAGCCAATCACTTCTTCAATCCCATTCAAATCTTTAAACACTCAGTTCATCAATAAAGGATTTGAAAAAAGAAAGATACCAGCTGGCCGAACAATTCATGAATCCTACAAATGACTAGCTGCATCACCGATCGACCTACTGTTATAGACTAGGATTCGCGATTACACGTGTAATGAAGTACACGGGTACCCGTGTTTTTACCTATGGCGGAGTTAAAGCCCGTGTAGTAAAAATACCCGTGTAGACCCGTGTATTAAATACCCGTGAGCTTAAATACTCATATATTTAAATATAATCATAATTCACTACTTTACAGTTCTGACTTACTGTTGCTCCACTTTCTGAACTCAATATAACAGAAAGCATATATTATATTATGTTCACTATCTTCTAGTATATGGCGTAATCGCATTTATCAATAATTGACGATTGCTTATGCTTTAATCTTAAAACCAGTTTAAATATTAATCTTTTATACATTATTATACTTATAGTTTATACCTATAGAATATTGTACGATAAACGAATGCATCTTGCATAACTAAAAACTATTTATAACATCTCTAAATAATAAAAGATGGGTAGGAAATTAAGAGCCATACAATTTTTATTATTAATTAATAACAATTAATAATTATTGGAATAAACATACATTATATACATTATAAATATTTATGTTTAAAGTATATTTGAATTCTGAATTAATATACAATATACACGGGTAATGATAAAAAAATACATGGGTATACACGGGTATTAAATGTATGGGCTTTAATATATTTTTTGCCCACGCACCCGGCCATTGTGTACCCGTGTATTCTAATACCTGTTCACAATCACGACCCTGGTCTATAGTATAGACCAATACGGAGAGTTGTGTGTTGCACAATACTGACGGAGACCAAACACATCGTCCGCTACACCAACGGGACATACTCCGATTACGGCGACTGTTCACACTGTTTGAGCGCTGAATGTTGCCTATACCATACTCCGCACAGAATTACATGAAGTGGTAACCTCTCGTTATACTTGACGACGGGAACAGATAAACTAAAACCTCGTCGCTGATATTCGATGTGTCATCTGTAATTCCGTGGAGTACGGATACACAACTCGTAGCTCTAAACCGTATTTAAGAGTCAGTGAACTGAACAGTACAGGAAACACTGACAACGAGCGCTGAGATACACCGGAAGAGACAACTATAACCAGGCGTTTTCCTAGTTCACGGATAAACTCCGTTCGACTGATCCCGGGAATAATACAATCATCCTTTGCAGGATTGCAAATAATTAAGGTCCCCCCTCAGTGCGTCTAATTAGACCACGCTAAAAACCCGAACCGAAGCTATGAGCAGACGCCACTTATTTGGCGGGCCTGACATAGTTAACCGGTTCCTTGCCATTGTTTTATTCACAAGTTATCACACAATTCTTTTCATATTGTATAAATATCAAGGCTTGAAATCGGTTTTTAATACCGGTTAAAACCGTTAAAAAACGATATCGAAATCACAACCGCAAAAATACAATACCGGTATTCAAAATTGAAAACAAAATCGAAAAAAATTAATATTGATTATCAATATCGAAATCGAAAAAAATTAATACCGGTTATCAATATTTATATTGAAATCGAAAAAAAACAAAAATTGGTTAATTTGATAATTCAAATAAAAATGGAAAAAAATTAAATTGGTATTCTAAGGACATTTTTTTTTCGATTTCAAGCAAACTTCGTTTTGAGCTATTATTTATGGATATAGCATATAGACAACACTAGAATAAAATTATAAACAGTATTATTACTACGATTATCGTTGAGAAGGTCCTAAGTGTGATATAAATATTGATATAATTATATAATAATAGTGTATAATAATTATTGACGTTGTTAAAACTTACATATCTCCCAAAAATGTTAAACATTAAATTTAATAATAAACTATTATTTCGTTGTATTAATGTAACCAATAATTAAAGATTAAAATAATATTCTAAACTAATATTCTAACCTAACCACGGAGAAATCCGGACCTCACTAGGGCTTATTATTTCACGTGTACTTAAATACACGGATATAAAAGTGTATTTAATAACACGAATACTTTCAAAGTCATAATATATTAATACAAACACTTGATAAGTACTAGAAATATTAGAAATTAACTTTATTATAAGAATTATATAATTTAATAAAGGGAATAAAAATACAATATAAACAAAAATAATAACTTATATTTTTTATATTAAATATTACCTTAGTTTGGTTGCTGTTTTAGATATGATATAATGAATATAATATAATATAATAATATGATACATGATATAATACATTTTAAATAATTAACAATCTAACTACAAAATATGTTCTAAATTATAAGTATAAATTTTAAGTATGTATTCATTTTTAAACATAGGTAACGTAAGTTAATAAATATTTTAATCAATTAAATTTTTTTTTTTTTTTTTTTTGATACAGAAAAACTAACGTGTTTACATTTTTTGTCAACAAACAGTTCCTTTTTGGTGTAATAAAATTTCCAGCAGTTGAAAAACATCTTTTAGAACTGACAGATGTCACTAGTATTGCTAAGTATTTTTCGCGCAGTTGGCTATGATTAGATATTTCGTTGTAGGGCGGTGGCGCTGGCAGGGGATGACGAAGGGGGGCCCCTTCCGCCGGACCAACCGCTCCGGGGGAGAGCCTTAGGCCTGATGCTGTGGGCCCGGAAGATGCGCCAAGCACCTCCTCCAGCGGACAGTGGACGCTGGTGGACGCGGACGCTCATTCCTCCGGACCTACTTCAACAGTGGGTGACCACATTGCACGGGGAGTTGTCCTTTCACCTCACCCAGCTGATGACTAGGCACGGCTGTTTCAACTGGTACCTCCAGAGGATCAACCGTTCCCCGTCTACTGGATGTTCCCATTGCGGACCACCCGACAGCTACGGTGAGGCGGTCGACGACGCTCACCACACCCTCGTTGATTGCGTAGCCTTCAACGAGGATCGTGAGCGTCTCGTCCGTACGATAGGACCCTTCGACCCTGGTGATCTGGTTCCTCGGATGCTAGCCAGTCCGGCCAACTGGGAGGCGATGGCCCTCTTCGCGAGGGCTGTGATGACTGCCAAAGAAGAGGCCGAACGAAGCAGACAGTTCCGGCAGGGTGTTATTCCATCGAGACAAAGGCGAAGGTGAAAGCGGCTGCGGCCGCGTTTTCCCGTCACCGGGCTTCGGCATCAGACGACGGCCGCCTCGCGGCTGTGAGGCCTGGCACCATAAGTGCCCGCAACTATTTGTTGCGCAATTTTATTGCATTATTGTTTATTGATAAATTTTGTTAGCATATTGTAAAAGGTCAGTCAGAGGGGGATTGTCCCTCTGACGCCTTAATATCGCTTTTTGTAATTACTTCAATAAACGATGGCGGGCTCGGCATCCGAAGTATTGCTTTACGGCGCTTCCGGATGCCGAGCGTATTGCCGATTTAAAGAAAAAAAAAGATATTTCGTTGTTCTTATATTTCACCACCCATAAGGATCTAAGTCAAATCTAAGCTGCGGTTCAACTAGCTAACTTTGTAATTGCACTTTTCGATCATTTATGTCAATTATTTCATCAGCGTAGAGAAACTCCATGGCGCTTTTATGTGATGTTTTTGGATTTTCAGTCGTTGGAACAAATGGATGTGAAGTTTCTAGTATATTTTGCAACTCTGAACGAATTTTATCTCTTGATTCAATTGCCTCGTGATCTAAACTCTTATATGTGTATCTTGAATCGAGAATAGATAATATTTGGCTTACGCTTACAATGTTGGATGAGGTGTATTCGAGAGTAAAGCGGTCTTTATTTTCTGATATTAATGTTTGTTTGAAATTTATTTCAAATTCATTATCAGTATCAAGTATTGATAAATATTTTTGAATTCATTTATTTAATAGTGGTCTGACCATTGACACTGGAGAATATTTTTCACTACAAAATAATGTTGTTATTACTTGGAGTGGTTTAAAGTAATTGATAAAAAATCTATCATTAACCATTGGCTCTCTGTAATCTCCAACTTTTATGCTATAGTTGCACTTGAAGTGATTCAGTCAGTTAAGATATTAAATAATGGACATCGATTTCAATCTAATATCATAAAGGCTGAATTCCAACGCGTTTGAGAATACTGAATTAAAACTAATTTTCCACACCTAGATGTTCTTGTTTAATATCTAAGGTATGTTTAGCTACATTTGAATATCTAAAATGACTTACAAGTTTACTACACTTTTGAACTAATAATTGTATATTATCTTGTGTAAGTGATTTATTGATAGTAAGTTGAAGAAAATGAGCTGCACATGTGACACTATAAATATTTGTAGTACTAGATATTAATGAAATTACGTTAACCATATTCCTAGCATTATTTGTTACTACAGCTATAATTTTATTGTTGATTTCCCATTTATTAAATGTGTTTTTTCAGTTGAAACGATAGGTTTTCAGCTTTATGGCGTTCTTCCATTTCATGTATGGTAGGGGTATAAGACATAACATTCCAATGTAAATCAACTATATGGGCAGTTACAGTAATATACGAATACTGAAACGATGAAGATCAGCGGTTAGTTATATAAATAATACTTTTAGACTGACTTAAATTGTCCTTTATTTTTTTTTCAAATTTTTTATTCGAACTTTTATTGCTTGTTATTTACAAATTTTGTAATTGGGTTCAACAACAACCATCAATTTTGAGAAACTTACGCTTGAACAAAATGAAATAAGTCATTTATTCATTCCTATTAATGTTGCTAATGATTCGTGAAATAGTTCTCTTCGTTCATGACTGTACGTGGGATTAGATGTTTCAACATTTGATACATTACAACGTCTTTTACGTTTTCGACTTGGTAGCAACGTTGTACATTTAACATTTAAGTTATTATCATTAACTAGACTTTTCACGGATATCATATTAGTTTCATTAGTTTCTACTAAATGAGTAGATAAAGGTTTTGAGTTGGAGACTGATGATGTTGGAAAAATAGAATCAGAATTGAAATAATAAATTTAAGAAATTCTAATTTCCGGGAAAACGTATAATTAATTTTATTCTAGGGTTCCTAAAATTTCGTAAACGTTCTAAAGTTCTAACCTTTCTATATAATATGTCATAGTTATTAAAAAAATGTACCTACATAATAAACAAAAAAAATAGTACCTTGTTGATTCAGTGGAATTAGAATTTGTTGGCCACAAATTATGTATAAATTTCAAGTGTCAACCCAATGATTCTGTATTCCACCAGCACATGCAAATTCATTTAGATCATCGCACATATTACAATAGTCTTTATCTCTTACACGCTTGGCATGCTGTCATACCCAACTTTTTGATTTTCACATATTAAAATAACAATTTTTATTTTAATTGTTAAAAATGAAAAAAATAATTGATACCAATTTACACTTTACAGCGAAAACTTTGAGAATAATAACTATCAAGTGTCAACTGACGGGAATTTTCAATTTTGTTGTTGAATTTGGGAGTATTATTATTAAACTATTAAATTAAGTATTAGGTAAAACCGCCGTGAGATTTAGTGTACGCCGATAAGACTACTGTAAAGACTAAAAAATGAATCAAACAAGTAACAAATAAAACTGAACAATTTTATCGTAGGATAAATTTAGTAGTATAGATAAAAGATTATCAAAAATGATCTGTATATTATAAATTAAATTTTATATTTTCAAATACACGCAAAACTAAGGAAAATCCGTGTAATTATATATACACGTAATTGATATATGAGTATTGGTGTACACGTTAAAAAATACACGATTTTAAACACACGAGTTTTAAATTTCAAATACACGGTTAACGAAATCCGTGTACACGTATACTTTTAATGCTCGAAGGAAATCGTAAGCCCTATACCATACGTGCCATTACCAATTTTGTTTGCTGAGATAGCGCAGTTCTGAATGAAAAAGAGACTATAGCACTAAACGGGTTGTATTTTTTGATGGTTAAAAACAATTCTTAGAGTGTATATCCTGTTGCAGTACAGTACCCATTCAATGTATCAGAGGTACTTTGACCACTCAGAATGGACTTGATAACAATATGTTCAAAACAACCTCCCGAGCTCCCGCATGACTCGTTCTGCCAGGAAACACTTGAAGATTTTCCGTTTTACGTAGTGTATAATTCATGTGTACTGACTAGTCACTATTGATCTTGATTTTCTATCTCTTTGTCCAATTAGAGATATAATTGATTTACGAAAGATGATTTAAAAAAGTAACTATAAGTAATAATACTAAAAAAACTTGAAAGCTGCACAATTACAGCGTGGCCCAGGCAGTAATTAAAACAAAAATGAATTAACTTATTTTTTACCGAGTTAGAGTTTGGAGTATCTATAGGTGGGCCATAGGCAGCGTAAGTACCTAGTCAATATTTTTTCTATATTAACTTTCAACTCTTAATATGTTGTCTGTTTATTATTAATTTATAACTTCAGTTCTTAACATTGAATTAAATTAACTATATATCAAGGTAATTACGTGTTCGTTATAACTAGGACTAAGGACTTCTAGGAGTTTGCATGTTTTTTTAATAATCATTCAAAACATAACTAAATATAATAGAAATTTGTTTCATAACAATAAGAGTTTATATTCAAAATTTACATATTTGACCATTTTTTATTTATAAGTACATATTTGACCATTCTTGATGTAAAAGTTTAAGTTTTATAAATATTTTATAAAAAAAAGCATAGTTTTAAATGGATTTTCTGGATCTGAGATATTATTTTGATGGTTTTATGTGAATAAAATTAGTGTTTGTGTTATTCTCATCGATCATTCGCGTTGTTTTTTATTGCTACATCACATACATGATTCTCGATAGATAAAAAACAATTATATAATACAAATAATAATAATTATGTAAATACTAGCTGTCCCGCCCAGTGTTGCCTGAGTCAAATATTAAGTTAAGATTAACCTGAAGTGGTTTACATGCATTTAAATCACCTAGGTAGGCAATCCACTCCATTAGATCACGTACAATATGTGAGCAGTAAATTATCAGGTAAGCAATCCCACCTGCTGACCCCATGAAGTGCATAAGTGAGTGAAATTAAAATTGGGTATGAAAAATATTGTGACGGTTGTCAGTGCCGAAGATTTGGTTTTTCTATAAATTTATTTGCAAAAATATGTATGTATATGCTAATATATTCTTACTAATTATAATGGTTATAAATATGTAATCATTGGCAACCTTATAAATAACAGAGAATGGTGGTATAGCAACCATTTATAAACAAATATTTCCATCGTAAATCTCAAAATCCCTGTTTAAGCACCTCCCGGGGTTGGGTTTTTTCCAAAATTTTTTTTCGTAAAAACCTTCTCCTGCCAATTACAAACAATTAAAAAAAATTTTAAGTCAAATCGACCCAGCCGTTCTCGATTAATGATTTGTATACATTATTAGCTCCATTTTGATATATATAGATTATCTAATTAAAATAAAAAGGTTTTATTGAATACTATGAGATTTTTTTTTTAAAATGAATATTTTTATAACATATTTAGTGATTCTTTAATGCATGCAAATTTTAAAGTGTTTTAGGGTAGATGTCCCTAGGCCTAGTTATAACATATACTTACCTTTGTTTTTGATATTTAAATCTACGTATTAAAAAATGGCCATATTGAATTTTGAATTATTATATATTTTATCCATACACTGACCATGTAAATACTAATATGTCTGTACGTTTTCAGTAACAGTCTGTTGGTCATAACTTGTTGCTAAAATTACTGTATCGTCAGCAAACATGGCGGTCATTGTGTTACGATTGGTTGAAATGTCAGCTGTGTAAAGCAGATAAAAATTAGGTCCTAAGTCACTACCTTGTGGTACTCCAACTGATAAGTTTTTCCAATTAATTGTCCCTTTTTCATGTATATCTCCAAATGCCTTTCAGTCGTATAAGATTCTAGGAGTGCACATCAAGCGTGTGGTAGTTGTTCTCGTAGTTTTATGAATAGCTCTTTATACCAAGCCTTATCAAAAGCTTGGGTTACATCTAAAAATATTCCACAGCAATATTTTTTTTTCAACACCTTACTTATTATGTCTGTGACACGATGAACTTGATCAATAATAGAATGTTTGTTCTAAAATTCAAACTGATGGTCTGGTATGAGGTGTTTTTCTTTTATAAGTGGTTTTAAATATTTAAGAAAAAGCTTTTCAAATAGCTTCGATATGCTTGTGAGAAGCGGTATCGGTCTGTATGAGGTAGCTTGTTTTGGTAGTTTACCTAGCTTTAGTAGCATGATCATTTGTGTCTTTATTCATTGGTTAGGGAAATAATCCAGTTATAGAATTGCGTTGTATATATGTGTTAAAAGAACAATCGCCTTCTTTGATAGCTCTTTGAGTATGCGTGGACTGACCTCATCAAAACCGGGTGCCTTTTTTGAGTTGATGTTTTGTCAATTTTATGGGCGACTTCTAGAGGTATGAAATATCGTATTTTTTCTCGTGTTTTGTTGAGTGGTTGACATTGTATCATATCAGGTTCGGAAGCGATATCATATGGTTGAAATACACTCTCGAGATGTTAGGCGTATATTTCGGTTTTATCTTGCTCCCTGCGAACTCAAGTACCGTCTACTTTACGAATAGATGGTACATGAGCACGGGGTATTTTAATGCGTCTTGTAGCTTTCCACAGTGAATAATCAGTATTATCCGTTGCAAATAAGCTATTCAGATACGATTTGAATGTTTTTTTTTCATTTCATTGATTTCCTCACGTAGAATTTCACTAATATTATACCATTTCGTTTTATCCGCTGGATGTCGTGTTCTATGCCAGGTTCTTCTCGCCTTACACTTTTATTAAACTAGTTCTCTAATTTCAATTAGATAAGTGATCTCCCGGTTATTTCCTTCGGGAATTATAGGTGTTGCCATTTTCGCTGCTTGAACGACGTCATTGGTTAATTTTTGCACTACCACATCAATGTCTGTTGACGTTTTTAGCTTTACTGAAAGAGTGATTGTTCCTTCGAGAGTACTCCTAAAGAGATTCCAATCTGTTCTTTTGTTTGTAAGAAAGATCTTTCATTTTTTTATTATGACGTTTGAGCTTAATGTAAGTAATACAGGAATAGGGTTGGACGACAGTTTTATTAGTCTTTCAGCTTCAACATCGAGGAAATATTTTTAACTGCGAAAAAGTCTAATAGGTCATGGATTTTATTCAGGTTAGTTGGCCTGTAAGTTGATTTTCTAATAAAAATTACTTTAGTGTCGATAGTATTAACTGCTTTTAATAGGGCATGTCCTTTCTGAATGATAAGTCTTGTGCCTAGTGAGTGTGTTTTGCGTTGTAGTCCCACCAACAATGTATCTATTTCCTAGTTTTCGGAATAAATCAATGAATTTAATATCGTCTGCACCTTCCAGTGGTGGGCAATACATTTTTGTAACTGTAAAGTCATTGTTTCCACCATTAACACTAACAGTTGTGGTTTGTATGTAGAGTTCCGAGTATTTCTCAAACTCAAAACGTTTAATACTCTTTTTATGATTATCGCCGTATCTCCTACAGCTTTACCGTTAGGGTGGAGAGTGGTATAGATACTATAATTTTTAATTTTCAAGACAGTCCAGGGTGTAAGATGTATTTTTGATAAAAGAGTAATATTAATGTTTTCATTGTGTAAGAAGTCATTAAGTTCTTATTTACGCTATACAAGCTAATTGGCGTTCCATGCTACGATCCGCAGTGTGAAATTCATTACTTTTTCTTTTGAATTTTATTGTTAGACTTAGATTGATTACTTTCTAATCTATCTAGTCTAGAGATGATACTCCCTAGAGATTTTGTTATATTAGTAAAAGTAGACAAAATATCTGTTAATGTGGAGTCGTTTTAATTTACATATTATTGCTGTTAGGACGTTATGGCTTTATGTTAATATTGGAAGTGCTAGCCATCTAAGCATAAGATACAGCCGCTATGACAGTTTTCGCTGGTTTTTATTGAATTCGTTGTACAGCAGAAACCTTTCTTGGGTATGCTCTTTTTTATGCTTTTTTATAAGCAGAATCACCCTTCCAGTTTACGATGTGTTTCACCACAGCGCATTTAGCTTTTGATTTTTTTGGTTTATGACATTCTTCTGTTTTGTGCTCTTCATCGCATTTTACACACACGAATTTTTTGTAGCAGTAATTTTAAGTATGGCCATAAGACTGACAGTTTTTATACTGTGGTACATCTTTTTCCTTTTTTAGAAGTTTTATTTTAATTTTATTATAACGTAGACTACCTAAGTTTTAGTTATTTTTAGTATTATCATGTGTAATAAGTCTATGAAAAATAAAAATTTTATACACTTTTCGCTATTTTCATCATTTGGATTTACCTTTTTTTAATTTGAATGTTTGAAACATCACACGCAGAAAAAACTTTGTCAGCTAGGTTTCTTTTAATTTCATATATTTTAGTTTCAATATACAATCCTTGAATAAAAACCCGGAATTTTTTTTCAGCTTTCAATTGATATCTATGAAACTTGATTTTGTTATTTTTAAGAACTTTTAATGTCCATCTAAATTAGTGCTCATCCTTTGTCAAGATTTTTATGTCGCCGTTAGCGAAAGTTCTTAGTTACTGTTCATGCCCAGGGGTTTCTTCGTAAGTTAAATTAGTAACCAAGTTTTGTATATCAT
>JACXSJ010003555.1:0-22312 GCA_014851325.1 Pentalonia nigronervosa | reverse complement strand
AAAGTGAGTAAATTCATCTTACAATAAAATCCTTATATATATATATATATATATATATATATATATATATATATGTAAGAAGGTAGTAGATTGGAGTGCGTATGCAATATATATAAATAATAAATAATACATGATTATATGTAGAACAACGCAAATATATATTATATACTGCATGCGCACTACTTTTTGCACTACTACACTATTCACGTGTAAGCTCTCCTGATAGTCTAGTAATACTGTCTCCCGAAGGAAGAACCAAAAATATTGTATACAAGGAAGTACTATAAAAAATGCGAAAACGACTTTGCATAAAAAAATAGTTAGCACACAACAATGTTATTTATAACATTTTAAAATAATATTGTAAATATGAAAAAAATTTACACACGGATGAAGCCGGATAATTATAAAAAAAAGCAAAAACAATTGACTAAGCATAACAAATATATAGCACTCAACAATATTACCCATATAATTACACATGTGGCTACAAATTTAATATTATATAATTTACATTTAAAAAGACATTCTTCTTTTCGACAACGCATCCACAGCGTTTTACACCTAAAAGGAGTTTTTCCGGGCAACGCCAGGTAATTCAGCTAGTATATTATTTATAATAACTCGATTGCCGTGGCGGCGGCGGTAAATTATAAGTCACGCATATGCGCGATAATATGGTAGCGGTAATACGCATGCGTATATACAAGATATAAAGTGATACGCATGCGACAATACATTGATAACCCTTTTGCACATGCGCGGTTAAAATATATTTCCGTCACGTATCGCATCGGGCGGGAGTTGGGCGGCGGGATGCGAGCGTCAAGCGACGAGTTGTGAGAGGGGGCCGGGGAGGGGAGGGCCTTGGTCTTTGGCGTAGGAGGCGGAGGTGGAGGGCTTTGGACGGCGGGTAGGTTGTTGTACGCATGTGTGAACAAAATTAATATTCTCCCAAGGCTCAGCAGCTCAGCGGCTTAGTGGCTCTGAACATTTTTGGTAGTGCTAAGTTTTTTATTTTATTTTTTATGCATGATTGTTTTGTATTTTTTAAGGTCCTAAAAATATTTGAATACTTAGGTTTATCATTATTGTTCTCTTTTATAATGAGATATAATAACCACTGTTCATCTGATTTTAGGTAACCTATTTCGTTAACATTTCTATTTTGTTTAATTAACTTTTTAATATTATTAAATTTGTTTTTAAATTTTAATGCTATTCCCCGTGACATCGTGAAACACTTGCTGACGCAGTGGCCTATTGCCCAGTTTTTGTCTAGTAAAAATATATCTCCTGTTACTTCTAAATAGTCGCATGCTTGTGTAGTATTAGTATTATTGCTGAGTAAAAAGTTTTGGAATTCTGTCTCTGGTTCCGGATTATTTTTATTTCATGGTTTCAATTTCAGTTTCTTTTATGTTTAGTTCTTTATTTAAAATGTTTTTCTTTAATTTTTGATCATGCCATTTTTTAATAAAATGTATATAATTATTTTTTTCTATTTCTTTTATATCATTGGAAGTTATATTATTTAATTCATAATTATTCAATCGAGTTAGATGCTCCGATTTTTTTACTTCATTTTTATTCTCTTGTATAATGAGATATAATAACCATTGGTCGTCTGGAACTCGTGTTCAAAAACTATAAATCAACCGGTTACAGATCAGATTCTGAGTAAAGCTAATGTGCTGTGGTTATACAGAAATAATATAATAATTTACACTGAATACCGATTTTACTTTATTAAACAAAACAAACATATAAAACACTGGTTTCTATAAAACGCTTAATAGATCAGTGCTTTGATAGAATACCCGCATTAGTAGTGTGATCAGACGTCTCGATTTTGGCGGGACAGTACCGATGTTCAAGCAGGTGTCCCGCTAAATATGGTGATCTAATCGGGACAGTAAAATATACCGAATTTTAATCGACGTCCCGCTTTTGTCCCGATTTCAAATAATAGTTATTTTTTTTCATTTATGGTGTGTATATTTTGTGTTCCATTAGATCACGATCTCAGTTTATTTTGTACAGTTTTTATAATCTATACTGTGTTATCACTTATTATCATATTGACCTAGACATTGTTTTTTATCACGTATTGATCTGGACTTTCAATTGGCTATAAGTAACCACAGTTTTAGTCATTAGAATTGAAACCCAAGTGGTTACACCTGATAACGAGATATCAATGTATAACATTTTCATTTTTATCAATAAAAAATGTACATAATTATTTTATTAATTTTATTAAAATAGTAGTTTTTTAAATGTTCTAAATTTATATTTTTAAAATGGGCAAAACAAAACGTTCATGTATATTTAATAATGAATTGGCAAAAAAATATTCATTTATAAAAAAACACCTGGATTGTTTGTCAGATGTAAACTGTCAAAAATGTCACTCTACCTTTAGTATAGGACATAGAGGTGTAAATGACATTGAAAAACATTTAAAATCGAACAAACACAAATTGGCTAATTATGCTGCTTCTACAAGTAAGTCAATGACTACGTTTTTTAAAAATACAGCGCCTTCATCTAAAGATTTAGAAGTAGCTGCAGCTGAAGATGTATGGGATTTTCATACTATTGATGAAAACCATAGTTTTCGTTCTATGGATTGTACATCAACGCTAATAAAACAATGCTTTGAACCAAAATTCCACTGTGCGAGAACTAAAAGTTCAGCTATTATCGCCAATGTCTTTGCTACTTATTTCTTAAACCAGCTTCTTGAAAATTTAAAACAGATTAACTGTTTTACAATGCTTACAGATGCTTCTAATCATGGTGACAAAAAAATATTTCCAGTGCTTGTGCGTTATTTTGACCCATATAATGGAATATTAGTTAAACTGCTTGAGCTTGAATCTCTGCCTAGAGAAACGTCTGATACTATTGTTAAATATTTGATAAATATTCTTACCAAATTTAATTTAAAAAATAAACTTGCAGGATTTTGTGGTGACAACACTAATTGCAATTTTGGAGGATCTGCTCGAAGGGGAACAAATAATATTTTTCATAAATTACAAACAGAGTTAGGACGTGAATTGATTGGAATTGGATGTGCTGCACACATTGTTCATAATACTATCAAGATGGCAGTCGATTGCTTACCTATTGATATTGAAAGCATAGTTGTAAAAATATATTCTTATTTTTATATTTACACTATTCGTGTAGAAAGTTTGAAGGAATTTTGTGAGTTTGTAAATATTAAATATAAACAGATATTAGGCTACAGCAAAACAAGATGGCTAGCGTTAATGCCAGCTATTGAGAGAATTCTTCAAATGTATCCAGGTTTAAAGTCTTACTTTCTACGTCAAGTAAAATGTCCAGTTTTATTAAAAGATTTTTTTAATAATCCATCTTCTGAAGCATGGTTACATTTTGTTCATTCTCAATCATACATATTTCATCAAACAGTTTTGAAAAAAGAAGGAACTACAATTTCTGTTATAGAAGTTTTCCAAGAATTAAATGAACTAAGAAATAATTTGTATCAGAAAAGTGAACATGTTTTTATTCCTATGTCAGTACAAACATTATTAAAAAATACAGAATTAAATCAAGTTTCGTTTAAGAAATCTATAAAAGAATTTTATCATACATGTAATGAATATTTAGATTTATGGACTGTGCAATTTGAAGAACTTGAATTTATGTCATGGGTAACATTAAAAAAAATCCCAACTTGGTCTCAAATTGAAGAAACTATAAAATTTGTAATTAAAAAAGGCTTTTTATCACCTTCATTGGATTCTAAGTTGTTTGATGAATTCACTTGTATTTTAAATTTTGTAACTAATAATATAATATTTAAGTGGAATAATGAAAATGTTGATACTTCATTTAGTTGGTTTAAAGTATTTTCACATTTTAAATAAAATCAAATACCTCATGATTTAATGTCAAATTTAATATAATATATTTTATGCCTGCCTGGGTCAAATGCATTAACTGAGAGAGTATTTAGCCAAATGAATAAAATATGGACAAAAGAAAAATCACAGTTCAAAATAGAAACTCTTAAAGATATTTTGGTGACCAAAACAAATGCAGATATGAATTGTTCAGAATTTTATAGTTTTTTAAAAAAATCTCCTCTATTGCTCAAATATTGGATCAAATGATAAATATTAAGTATTAATAATTAATAAAATAAATATTTTATGTTCAATGAAAAATTGATTTAAATTTTGTTTTTATCCTATTTTGATTATGATTTTTTGTTGTAATGTCTAATTTTAAATTGAAGGAATAATGGTGTACCCAAAACCAATTATTAAGCGAGATTAACTCCTACTGCAAGTACTATTTTATGAGAAGGGATACCCCTCTTCCTCTAGTTTTTTTTTTTGAACCCTTGTCCCGCATTTATATAATTTTTATAAGGTTACTTTACGCATTAGCAGCCACCTTTGGTCGTTCGAGACCGCTTTTTATTATCAAACCTGATACTCGTGATTCGAGTATTATTGGCTCGCTGCAGATTGGTCACGTCCAAGCGTATTCTTGAGCGCGATTTCTACTATTCATTTTATTACTTGCCTGTCTTAGGTGCACGATTTCTCTGGTCCTATTCTCAGAATTTCTTATGTTAATTTCCTAAATAATTTTATAGTCGGTCTAGCATTGTCTTTTCCCAATGCGTCTACAGTTTAGTAATTATTTATAATGTGGTTTGTGTTGAAACGTACATAGTTCTCCCTTACCCTCGAGGTTATTGCTGATTTATTAATAGTCATAAAATGTATGTATCGCCAGGTATATAACAGAAAGAATTAAAGGACACCTTTTTAAATTAATTTTAACCCATAGGGCACGATACGGTCTTAAAAATTAAGCTAGAAAAACGTGTCGCCGTTATGGTAATAAAATACATATTATGCACACCCCCACCTCCTCCGCTGTTGTATGAGCCAACGTGTTTTGATGTAATACAACGATGATAAATATTATAATAGAAGATAATAATATATTTTAGAAACTAAACCATAATTATAATTTGTTTTTATTTATTCTATTATTATTATATATTTACATATTGATAGATTAATCCATTATAATATCTCAGCAAACACCGGAAGACTTTTTTTTAGAACTAAAGTTTCTTATTGTTAGATAGAGAAGTATAATTAAAAAAATATTAATATCTTTAATTATAATATATATTTTCATGATTAAATAAACAGGCACGTTGACAAAATTACTCATTTTCTTTATCACTGTATATCATTGATCATATGTTATCCCAACACCTTAGGATTATCTCGTTTATTCTAAGTTTTACAATTCGTGCATGGAATGATTATGTTAACATCTCTGTTTATTTACTTAAAATTACTATGATAAAAGTTTTTATAAAAAATATTAACATTAATGTAATATAACCGTGCTAGCATCGTTCTTGCTGATTCTGATACGTTTAATATTAATAAATAAATTTTCGAAAGCAAAATTATGTTTAGTAAAAAAATATATAATTTTTTATTTATGTTTTTATAACACTATATATATTATTGAATTTATATTTTAAGTTGAAAAAATAATTATTAGTTAATAAAAAAAATAACATAATTTTATTATGCTTTATGTCCATACATTGAATAATCAATTATAACTATGATTTTCTTAAAAAATAAATATACATATTTAAATTCAATCGTTTTTATTGTTTACTACAATATTGTATTTAAACATAGAAAAATGTATTCAATTGAACAAATTTTAAACCAAATACATTTGATTGAAAAAGAAATTGAAGATTATGACGAATGTCACGCAACATATCAAATTGAAAGAAGATTTCTTCTTAAACAAAATAAAAAAAGATATAAAAAATTTAAAATATCAAATATATTTATTAAAAAAAGAATCATTCGATCAAGAATTAATTAATGAAATGAAAGATAAAATAATATTTTTGTATGATTGTAATGTAAAAATAATTAATTGTTTTCACAGTCGTCATATTAATTATAATGAAATGTGTAACTCTATATGTGTACAGATAGAAAACCTTAACCAAATGCTAGAACAAAAACAGAAATTTTAAAAAACAGTTAAGATATATGTTATCATAGTTAAATTTATTTTTATAAGCTATATAAACTAATTAATCTTTATAATTATATTATTAGTCAATATCTGTAATTTATGTACGTTATATCTTTTTTTACTTGTTTCTTATTTCAACTTATTATTAGAATACTCACTCGCAGGGTTACTCTGAATACAGTAACGGGCTTAACGAACCCACGGGTCCCAGTTAGTTTTGGGCCCTCCATTAATGGGGGTTTCTCGTAGAGTTAACCTCCCTACAGTGTCAAAAATCTGGTTACGAAACAACTACAAAATACGCCTCGGATGAAAAATATGGAGCTTAAGGATTTTACAACTGGAACCTGGAATGTACAAACATTATATAGACCTGGAAATTTGACGACAGCGATATTGGAACTTGAACGATATCGACTGGACATTATTGCGATTCAAGAAGTAAGATAGCCGGGAGAAGGAAGCTTAAAAACTGGAAATTGGACGGTGTTCCATAGTGGTGACACTGAACACCAGCGTAGTGTTGGTTTCATTGTGAATGACAAAATATTACAGAGAGTCAAGAAGTTCAAGGCAGTGAATGATAGAATTTGTTATATAGAGCTGGAGTACCGATGGTTTAACGTGATACTAATTAACGGGTATGCCCCAACTGAAGACAAAGAAGATGAAGTCAAAGATATTTTTTACGAAAATTTGGATAATATGTGCGATCGGATACCGACCAACAAGGTGAAAATCTTATTGGGAGATTTTAATGCAAAAATAGGGTAAGAAGTAGTATATAGACCAACAATTGGAAAGGAGAGCCTACATAGAACATAAAATGATAATGGTACAAGATCAGTTAATTTTGCTACAACCAGAAGTATGATAATAAGTAGCACCTCATTCCCACATAAGGATATACACAAGGAAACCTGGGTATCACCATCAGGACAAATAAAGAACCAAATAGACCATGTTGTAGTGGACAGGCGTTTCAAGAGATGTGTCATGGATATCCGGAGCATGAGTGGTGGCAGCGCAATGTCTGATCATTTTATAGTAAGAGCAAAAATCAAGCTACGTTTGTCAGTAGAATAGAGAAAAAAGAACGTTTCTATCAAAATGTTTAATATAGAAGATCTAAAAAAAAAAGAAATCAATAGACAGTACAAGAACAAACTAACCAGCAGCAAGCCAATAATGCTTAAATCACGAATATCGGGTTTGATAATAAAAAGCGGCCTCGAACAACCAGTGATTCTGAGAAATTATCTAACTAAATAGGGACGAGCGAATTAAATAATATAATATCATTTTACAATATTATATTATATTACTAAAAATACTAGGAATTGAGATAATACTGTCGCATCCGGCGAATTATCACCACTCGCCGACAAAATGTGGGCAGATGGCATTTTATGGAACTAGTATACACGATAAAACAAATGAGGTCAACGCTATCTTGTTAGGATGACGTAGGTACCGATAGGAGGAGTAGCCAATATATAAGGGAGCCCGAATCGTCATCAATTTAGACGTGATTCTGCCAAGCTACAGAAAGCACCTTCACGCCAATCATTTTTCTAAATTATAATAAATCAGTCATCAGAATATTAAACAGTTTTTACAATTTATTTCAACACCGCGACTTCAAAGTTCCTTTTCGTCCATTCACAAACCTCGTCCTCTGATTGGTCCATATCAGTAATATTTTCAATTTCTTTATCCATTCCTGGCCACCAAAAATAAAATCGAGCTAAACTTTTCATACTGGAGGAACCCATATGACCTGAATGAAGTTCATTTAACATTTCATTTCGAAATTTAGCTGGTATGATAACACGATAACCCCATAATAAGCATCCTTGTTCTACCGAAAGTTGAGTTTTTCATGAATTGTACGATTTTAGTTCCGAGTTATTAGAAAAATCACTGTTCCATTCCCCCGTTTTGACGGCATTTAATACTTTAGCAAGAATTGTGTCTCTAGTTATTTCAATGTTTATTTCAGACCAATTCAATGTGAATGGCGATTGTTCGTGAATAAAATTAAAAGAAATGCATTCTTCATTTTGATTTTTGATCGTAGATTTTGAAATTTTCAATCGCGATAAGAAATCGGCTATATTATTTTCAGATTTTATATATTTTATTTCGAAATCAAATGATGATAAAACATAAGCCCGTTACTGTAATCGATTCACAGCGTAGATTGGGATACCTTATTTATCGCCATAAATATATATTAACGGTTTATGATCTGTTTCTAATAGAAAATGCCTACCATATAATTAATCATAAAATTTCGTAACGCCGTAAATAATTGCCAAGGCTTCCTTTTCAATTTGTAAAAATTTGAGCTCTGACTCAAACAACACTCTTGATACATAAGCTATGGGCTTTTCTGTACGATCTGCATATATGTGCGAAAGTACAGCACCTAATGCATACGATGATGCGTCGACCACTAGTTTAATGGGAATTGTATGATCGTAGTGTGCTAATACGGGTTTTTAAATTAAAATTTGTTTGATTTTATTAAATGCTTGGTCACATTTTGGTGTCCAACTCCATTTCCATTGCGTAATACCATGTACAGTGGTTTTAAAATATTTGCAGCGTTTGAAATAAATTTCATATAGTACGTAATTAGACCTAAAAATGATTTTAGCAACGTTTTATTTTCTGGGACAGTTGCGTTTTTTATAGCATCAGTGTGTTTTGTTAATGTGTGCAAACCATTTTCATCTAACCTGTGACCCAAATAATCAATAGATTTTTGTAAAAATTTACATTTTTTTTAATTTTACTCTTAAACTTACATTACATTTAGTAATTTGCTTAATCGATCATTGTGTTCTGTGATAGTGGACCCAGCTACAATAATATCATCTTGGAATATATCTATACCCTCAAGGCCAGCTGTGGAAATTTCCATGGCCTTTTGGAACTCTCCTGCTGAAGACATTATTCCGAACGGGTTACGGGTGTAGTTAAATAAACCTTTATGTGTGTTAATAGTGGTATATTTACGATCGGATTCTTTGATGACCATCTGTTGGTATGCGTCTTTTAAATCAATTTTCGAAAAATATTTTGAGCCACTAATATTTGCAAATAAATGTTCTATTTTTGGAAGAGGGTATTCAGTTCCTTCTAATACCGGATTTATTGTTATTTTAAAATCGCCACAAATTCTAACAGTACCGTTTGGTTTTAATATTGTGTTACGAACCCCTGAATCACATTATTACAATTAAAAAAAAATTATCATGATATTTTTAAGAAAATCAGGAATAGTGTGTTATACGACGACGAGACCGTGGAATCAGCTGACACAGGGATTTTGATTGTGACACGGAGCGTTGTCGTCCAACACATTATACGGGAGGTCAGACCAGGCAGTCTTTGAGTTACGTCTGAATCGATACATTGTCATTAGTCGTAGTAATAATAAAATATAACTTTTATTAATTTATTTTTTTGCTTGCGTTATTTCTTTTATTGTTGTGTAAAATCATAACATTTTTTGGTGGCAGCGGTGAGATACGGAAGTATTCCAGTTCTACGTTTTTTTAAAAAAAATAATAGTTACGTAAATCGGCGAATTAATGATCGTATTATTAAATACCGTGTATTAAGTAGTATACAGACGTAATTTGTTTTCGCCAAGACTCAACATAAACTTCAGACTATCCACAAAAATTCAAGAAAATCGCTGACAATCTACCAGAATCTCATCTATCGTCAAGAGAAAAAAAAACGTTTGGTTGAAGCCTACAGAGCGCCTCCCGAACTGGCGACTGGTGAAATAAAAAATCGATAGTTGACATCGATAGTTAATATTAATATCAGTGATAACATATCAAAAGTTATCTTATCAACAACAATCTTATCAATAGCAACAATCTTTTCAGTAACAACAATCTTATCAACATCAACAATATTATTACTCTGATAAAATTTTATTTATAATTATAATTGATTGTAATAAACATTATCCACACATCACGGGTGTACACTAAATCGGAGTTATCAGAGACGTGAAGAAAACGAAATTCACTATTCGTAGTCGTTCCCGCGCCAGCTGTTTCGGGGCATGCGAACGTCATTCCAACAAGAGCAGTCGAAGCGGAGATTCATTGTTGACAAAACATTGCAGGCAACTGATACCAACAACAGCAGTCCAGACCGATCAGTTTAATTCAAAACATTCAACACAGAACATTATGACCAGTTCAACTGCGTATTTGGTATTGTGAGTAATTGACAAATAATTTCAATGTTCATTTTTTTTTTTTTTACTTTCAATTATTGCTTTCTATTTTTATTATCATTGTTTTTTTATTATTCTCAATTTCCAAATCAAAATTGTTTTTACCCTTCTGATTATATTATATTAAGTGGTAAATGAGCGATAACGAGTAGGATACTACTGAATCCAGTAACTATAACCCGGTCCCCACACCACGTGTTAGTCTAACTGTCAGATTTGCTAACCCAGATAATCCAAATTCAGAGCGACCTATAGACCTTTTATCCTCAGAGACTTTAGTAGGTCAAGCCAATCAATTAGTTGATAACAACGAATCTTTATTAATAAAAATTAGCCAAACTTTAGTTGAAGTAGATAGAACACTAACTCTAACTGATAACATAATAAATGACAATATATTAAACCAAACAATAGAGCTTAACATGGGAGAGAACCAAACCTTATTAGAACCTAGTAAAATAACAGGAAGTTCGTCGAGTGGAAATATTCAAAATGCACCACAAAATTCAGAACCTTTATCCATTTCAGACAGAATGGTGGACACCATTGGATTAGAAGCAGCACTTAAACTTTTAACCTCAACATTCAGTGGTATCATTCAAGAAGACCTTGAAGTCTTCCTCAAATAATGCAAATTTGCGATCATGTCATCAAGGAATCATGATAAGGCTGACAAATAAAGCTCGAGCAGCAATAAAATTTTGGACCATTAATAGTTGGAACGAGCTCAAGGAGACGTTAAAAAACTCACTGGAGCCTAAACGTACGACAACACATTTATATCTAGAGCTGCACTCGAGTAAACAAAGAACAAATGAAGACGTAGCTTCCTACTCTTCACGAATAGAATCCTTGCAGATACTCATCCTAGAGCAAGAAACCTGTGGAAAAACATTAGAAGCCGCTACAGCTTTAGAGAATAGTTTAAAAGCACAAACCATCCAAGTATTCATCGAAGGACTTAAAAATCTAAAGGACTTTATCAAAGCACGAAATCCTTCTACCTTGGACAAGGCCATACAGGCAGCCCGCGAAGAAGAAAGAGTAAGAAAATCTCTTGAGGAATCCAAACGGTTTTATGAAGTACTCAACAAGCAGCAAAGAGGTAAAACTCCGAACAAAAAACCAAGTACAGCATGTTTCCACTGTGGGAAAATGGGGCATTGGACACGGGATTGCCGATCACAACAAAGTACTTCAAACGGTGGAAATTTAGCAAATCATTCACCAAAGGCCACCGTTAACACTATCACTTGTAGATACTGCAAGAATCCCGAACACACGAAGGAAGTGTGTCGAAAATTAAAATATGTGAACTCCAAAAAGGGAATAGAAATTTCAGAAAATTCATCCAAAAATCAGGAAAACCAATCGCAGTCGGATATCAACGGCGGACACGTCCGGCAAGCAGTATAAAAACAGCCGTAGTCTCTTTCCAAAATTCGTCGCTATGACTACCATCAAACAAAAACTCGAAGACAATCACATTAAATATCAAAGCTCCCAGATCAAAAAAAAATCTATCCAATTTCTACTCGATTCTGGTAGTGATTTAAATCTAATTAAGCTTACAGCTCTTAAAGGTAACGTAATGGTATCTGATAATACCATTTACCAACTAAAAGGGATCACAGAACATTATATTCATACCTTAGGGTCTACGAATCTTGAAATTCAAGTTGGAGGTGACAAACGAATTGTTGAATTCCACGTTGTCAAACCATCATTTCTAGTGACACATGAAGCTATATTAGGGAAACCTTTCATCGTAGGACAAGGAGTGATTGTGAATTACCAGACCAACAAGTTAACACTCACGGATCGCTCAAACATTACACTGCAACCACGCACAGAAACTATTATAGCAGTTCAGGCACCAGACACAGCAGAAGATATACAAATACTGATTAACAATCAACAATTAGCAGAGACCGTTACATGTGGAAACTGTATCACCACCGTAAGGAATAAATCCGTTTTTATATCCTTAATAAATTCGACAGAAAATTCTATTAACATCCGAATCCTTATCTAGAACAGTTAATTCGTGAAGAATATAACGAAGCTTACGTTCATACAACACAAATTCAAGAACAATCAGAAACTCATAAAGGATGTAACAGAATAGCCTGATTACACGAGGCCCTTCAAACAGATCATCTTAATGTAGAGGAGAAATCTGCCTTACTGTCTATCTGCAACGACTACTCAGACATTATTTTTAGAGGGCGACAAAATTAGGGCAACTACGGCGATTGCACACGAAATCAGGACCTCAGAAGCGGTGCAACCAATAAATGAGAAACCGTATCGTTTGCCACAACGACATCGGTAGAAAATAACTGACCAGATGGAGACACTAGAAAGGGATGGCGTGATCACTCCTAGTGATTCACCGCGAAATGCCCCTTTCCTAGTCGTACCCAAAAAACCAAACATAAACGGAGAAGTTAAGTACCGAGTCTGCGTAGATTTTCGAAAATTGAATCAAGTAACAGTGGGAGACGCTTTCCCACTACCAAATATAACTGACATATTGGATCAGCTGGGAAAATCAATGTACTATACGACCCTCGATTTGGCTCAGGATTATCATCAGATCCCAATGAATCCTACTGATCGTGAGAAGACAGCCTTTTCAACTGACAAAAGTCATTACGAATTTTCACGCATGCGTTTCGAACTGAAAGGTGCCCTCGGAACCTTCCAACGTTTGATGAATAAGGTACTCATAGGATTAAATGGATTAAAAGCCTTTGTATACCTTAACGACATAATAGTGTATGATAAAGATCTCTCCGACCATTCACAGAAACTCGTCGATATATTCGATAGGCTTAGACAATACAATTTAACACTTCAACCTTTTAAATGCGAATTTCTCAGAAAGGAAGTAACGTATCTAGGACATCGAATTACAGATCAAGGTGTAAAACCAGATCCTCAAAAGGTGGAATGCATTCAGAACTTTCCGGTTCCACAAAATGTTAAGGAGATCAAATCTTTTCTTGGGTTGTCCGGATATTATCGACGATTCATCCAAAATTATGACCAAATCGTAAAGCCTTTAACATCATTACTCAAAAAGGATGTCCCGTATAAGTGGAGTGATTTGTGCCAACAATCGTTTGAAACATTAAAAATTGTTTAACCCAATCTCCGATACTTCAGTACCCAGATTTTACAAAACCTTTTAACCTCACTTGCGACGCCAGTAACTATGCAATAGGTTGTGTACTTTCTCAAGGACAAATAGGTAAAGATTTACCAATAGCATACGCATCGAGAACCCTAAATAAGGCTTAAATAAATTATAACACCACTGAAAAAGAACTTTCAAGTATAGTATGGGGTATAAAGGTATTTCGACCATATCTTTTCGGACAAAAATTTAACATTATAAAGGATCATTGCGCACTAGTATGGCTCTTCAATCTAAAGGATCCTGGCTATAGGCTCATGCGTTGGCGACTGAAACTGGAGGAATATCTATACATAACCCAATACAAACCGGAAGCAAGTAATACTAATGCTGATACTCTTGTACGAATTCATAGAGTTGTTACTAGGTCACAACAAAACACTGACTCAACTAACTCTATTCAAGAAACCGAAAATCAAGAAATAACTTCAGAAAATCCCCATTTTCAGAAACTCTACCAGAAATTCCAGAATATTCAGAGCCTTCACACTCACAAGAAACAGATGAGTAGTAGTATAAAAGATTCTTAACATCTGAACCAAGTCAAAAAAACTCTACACCGAATGTTCTCGAAATCACAGGAAATATTTTGGATGAAGAATTGAATGTATCTTTAGCAGTATGTGTATCGGCAGATTTTAAGATGACACAAGGATTAGCGTTAGCTATGCGAAGAAAATTTGGGAATATCGCCCGACTACGTAATCTAAACAAATCCATTACGGAAATTGCCTCATTAAATACAGAAAATATATCAATATTTTATCTTATCACAAAAGAACATTACTGGCAAAAGCCTACTTACCAAAACGTATTTCAAAGTCTCATCAACCTCAAGAAAACATGCACAGAACGACAAATCACACATCTGGCATGCCCTCGTTTAGAGTGCGGTCCAGAAGGATTGAAGTGGGAAACCATTCGTTCCATGTTATGTTATATATTCCGGAACTCTTCTATTACTATAAAGGTGATAATAAAAGAGGAGCCGACCCAAGAGGAACAACTATAAATTCTGAAAGAATTCCACGAAAATCCTTTGGCCGGACACCAAGGTATTCCCCGTACTTATCAACGAATATCTCAACAATATCAGTGGAAACGAATGAGATGAATGATCAAAGATTACGTCCTATCGTGTACAGTTTGTCAACTTTGCAAGACAACTAACCGACTAACAATAAAAGAATCCATGGTGGTTACAACCACTGCATCCCGACCTTTTGAAAAAATATTCATGGACATTGTTGGTCTATTACCTAAATCAACTAGCGGAAATGCATTTATCCTAACGTTACAAGATGATTTGACAAAATTTGCATGGACAGTCCCCATATACAATCACGAAGCAAATACTGTGGCACATTACTTCGTTACTCAATTCGTATGTCTGCATGGACTTCCACAGACACTCGTCACCGATTGCGGAACTGAATTCCCGAGTAAAGTTTTTAAAGAAGTATGTAATCAGCTGAAAATTAAACAAACTTCTACTAGTCAATATCGTCCATAGAGCAATGGCTCATTGGAGAGGAGTCACAGAACCTTAGGTGAATACCTGCGTAGCTTTGCAAATAAAAACCCTCAAAATTGGGACACACATGTTCCTTTTGCTATGTTTTGCCATAATTCGACAGTCCATTCTGCTACGAATTTCCAGCCCTACGAACTAGTATATGGACACAAACTCACGGTTCCAAACTCATTTACTAGGGCCCCAGAACCTCAATACAATTACAATGATTATTGTCACGAATTAAAGAAAAATATGCAAGACGCTCATCAACTAGCCAAGGTACAACTACAAACTAGCAAGGTTGAATCAAAGAATCGTTACGACCAAACACTAAAATCCCTGAACCTAAACCCTGGCGACGATGTTATGATGCAAGAAAATCAAAACAAAGGGAAACTGGCACCGAAATGGCTAGGACCCTATACTGTTATAGAATCTCAATCAGACTTTCCTAATATCACAATACTAAAAAAGAATAAATCCGTCAAATTGCATAAAAACCTATTTAAGAAATTTCATGAAAGAGAATAAAAAAAATGTTTCAGAATCAGCATGATCATTCTACAGCCTACGAAAACTTCAATCAAGAACCTCGAAACGATCAATTCCAACAGACCCTGCATGCAAATATTCAATGTAACATCCTTTGGGAAAAATCAAGGAGTGTATTTTGAGTCATATGGAGATGTTAGATTATCGCATCTCAGCTCAAATTTGGTAACATACTTCGACCTCGATACATTAATTTCGAAATACGCTATGATAATGAAATACTATGAAGCAACTACAGACATCTGTAAGAAAATGACAGAAAATTTTGGAAGTGTGGAAATCTCTAACACATGTGAACTATTTATATAACAGTTTTCTCGAGCAACCTTACCCTACTTAAATGAAATTGACGCAAACCATCATAGTTTGATTTTAGCCATTGGTTATAAATGGACAGAGGAGAACAGAATTCGCCGAGGATTGGGAGATGCCTTTAGACGCGTGGCCAACGTTCTAAACGGCATGTGTACAAAAATCGATATCGAATTCAAAATCAACAAAATAATAGAGTTAAATAGAACCAAAGCTAGCAACCTAAATTTAATATCAGAGACAACAAGGATAACACAAACAGAAACAAATCACACTATACAGCAGATTAAAAAACAACAACAAAAGTTAGAGGAAAACCTTCGATTTTTACAACAACAAACAAATAATTGTATTAAAAATCTTAATAAACTAGAATTTAAAACCAGAATATTAGAACAAGTTCTTATATTTGAAGTACTATTGAACAAGTATGCATATGAAACCCAGAATCTTGTAGCCGTATTAAATGCAGCAGTAGACGGAAAAATACATACTAGTATGTTTACCCCATAGAAACTATACACAGAATTGCTAGAAATAAAAATGGATACCCATCGAAAATGCTCTTCAATTGGAAGTTAACACTGAAACTCTAATAGAGTTTTACAGAATATCCAAAATCACCATAATTCATAATGATAATTATATAATATACGTTATGGAATTTCTTTAATTTCCAGCGATGAGTATACCATGTATCACCCGATACCATTACCAATACGAAACAATGTAAATACCATGATACTAATTGATCCAGAGACAGACTATGTAGGATTTAGCAGAGACAACAAACATTTCCTAACGTTAAAACTAGAACAATGGGAAAAATGTATACGAGCAACTCCTTACAAAATCTGTAAGGACGTTCAACAAATCCACCACAGTGCAGGATTCAAATTATGTGTTGTCTCACTAATCACAAATCACAAATCTAGCCCAAACAATTACAAGACCAAGTTCGTATCCTTAAACTCGCCCATCTGGAATAAATTGTACCAAACTAATTCTTAGATATATTATAGTCAACCTGATATAGGAACCATAACCTGTCAAAATTCTTCACAATCATCTAAAATTGAGATTGCAGGTGTAGGAAGGCTGACCTATGTAAAATCCATATAGGAAATTCTATACTATTCACAACCAATCGACCGGTTAAGAATACCCAGTTTGATATTATACCAGAAAATAATAAAAATAACTTATTAAAACTTTTAGAAGAATCTGTTAGGAATATTTTACTCCAGAACATAACGAACAACATTCTTATTAAAGATTTTAACCATTTAGTAAAAATAGCATCTGACATTAGTAAGCTCTCACATGTTGACTCAGAACTTCTATTAATATTAAGAATCAAATTTTATGTAATAATTATTTATGTATTTTCTATATTTTTTGCTATGTCAATTAGCATAATAATTTATAAATTAAGAATTAATCGTATTAAATCATACAACCCTGAGATACCATATAGTAAATCAAGTGGTAGTCAGGTTGGAATTCAAGTATAAAATTTAATTGTATTTAGTAATCTTATTTAATTTGTACAATATTTTTTCTCTCTTTATCTCTTACTGTAATGAAACTGACCTCCTCAGAAAATTTCGGAACTTCACAGAGACTTAGGATTGGGTGAAACTCGGTGATCATAAGATCCCCGTGTTTCATTTATTCTGGGGGGGGGGGTGTTTCGAACCTCTGAATTACAATATTACAATTATATAAAATTTACATGATATTTTTAAGAACATCAGGAATAGTGTGTTATACGACGGCGAGACCGTGGAATCCGCTGACACATGGATTTTGATTGTGACGCGGAGCGTCGTCGTCCAACACACTATACGGGAGGCCAGGCCAAGCAGTCTTTTAGTTACGTATGAACCGATACATTGTCATTAGTCGTAGTAATAGTAAAATATAACTTTTATTAATTTATTTTTTTGTTTACGTTATTTATTTTATTGTTGTGTAAAATCATAACAATTTATACGAAACATTTACACATTTTACGTTTTTTTCTATAGGAGAGATAGGAAAAAAAATCCTAACATTTAATAAAAAGAATGAAGTCAGCCAAAATCTAAAAAAATTCTTTTCTCTGAAAATTCAGAAAAAAATTGTAATAATGGCCTGTATCAACACTGGTTTAGTTAAACCATTATTGGAAGATAAAATTTCAAAGGAAGAATTAGAAAAAATAAAATTTATTAATGCATTACAGTTGGACAGATGTAAACGGTTAGCCTTTGAAGAACAATCAAGAGAACAGGTTAATTCTTAAATTTGGTACTTTGAACGCAGAAATCGGCTTACAGCATCAAATTTTGGACGCGTTTGTAAACTTCGCCCAACTACATCGTGCAAAAATACTGTTTATAGTATAATATATAGGAAGTTTTCTTAGAAAGCAACATATTATTGTAAAGCCACTGAACCACAAGCTATTCTCTCATTGGAAAAAAAAATTAAATTGTAAAATTAATCTATGTGGACTTATTATTGATGAATATTTTCCTTATTTAGTAGCTTCATCTGGTAAAATATATTGTAATGTTTATTTGTAAATATTAATTAAATCAATATTACTAATTTAGTTTTTTTATAATCTATATATACACGGTCTTGTCAATGATGATTTTATAGTTGAAATTAAATGTCCATTTGGAGTAAAAGACACTAAAATATTTTTAGAAACTATAAATAATAAACATTTAAGTGTTTAAAATAATAAGACATTTATTTAATTATTAAAATATTTGGAATCAAAAGTATAAAAATGTAAAATGTTCTTATTAGTTATTACAATACTTAATTTTAATTATCCTTTTGTCGTCTCAGTGGAAACGGAAAAATTCAATTAAAAAAGATTAAGTTAGTTAATCTTAGTTACTATTATCAAATTTAAGGACAAATGCAAATTTCAAAATGAAATTTATGTTATTTCGTCGTTTATTCTGCAAATTGTATAGAAATACAAATTATCAGTTTCGCCGATTCTTTCTGGCGTAAAAAAATTATCAAAAAGTTAAAAGTGTAATTTAACTTTAATTTTTAGATTTATAGTGATTAGATTTTATATAATTATATTAACATATCATTTTTTTTCAGTTTTTATACAGAATGCTTACTTCCAAAAATAGTCAATCCCCAGTATGGAAAGAGACTGTTGGTAGCTGACATTTTAGAATTTTTTAAAATTATTAAAGTAATTAATGGAAAAAAATAAAAACTGTTTCTAAATGTTTTTAAATTAGTAAACAATTATAGACTGTGCCTAATTTGTAAATGTAAATAATTTAACAGTATATTATGACAATTACTACTATTGTCATATTATAATATATGCTTAAATATTATATAAAGTTTTATTACTTAAAATAATTTGACAATTTATCGCGTGCTTCATATTCTCTTATCAAATGTACTTTTATAAAAAAAGTATTTATTTATTATTTATTATTATTAATATTTTTTTTTATTTATTATTATTTTTTTTGTATTTTTTGTATTTTTTACTTTTTAATATACTTTTATTGACTATTACATATATAGATTGTAAGTAAAATTATTTATTTAATAACTAAAAAAAAAAAAAATGAATGTACTTTAGTGTCATCTGTACTTAGTTTTATCATATTTTGTATTGGGTCAATCTTTAATCCGTCCATATATTATCAATAAATAAATCATTAATCTGTAAAAAATTTACTTACGAATAAAAAAATATACTGTATTTAACTGCTTAATATAAACAATTAATATAATTAATAATCAAAGTGACTTATTATAAATTTTTAAATTATTTAAGCTATAGAACTCATTTAAATTATTATAAGTTATCAAATTACGACATTGTACATTGATGATTTCGTTGGTTTTCAGGCTTTATTCTTATGTACCTTAGGTTTTTTTGGTTATAATTTGTTTACAATTAGCTCAAAATATTTGATAATTGTATGATATATAATAAATGATAATATCAGCATTCGGTAAATGTTCAAGTATATTTATGGTTATTTATTTTTGAATTACAACAAAATAATAAATTCATTAATGAGAATTGAATTAGTTTACAGATGAATCTCCAATGTATAATTTCAAACACTTATAAAAATTAATTCGACTTCCCGGTAAAGGATTTTTTTTTGTAAAACGTAGGAAAACTTATAGGGAAGCATTTTTATTTTCTCAAGAAGTATTGACAAAGTATTGTCGCTCTACTCAGAATTTAATATAATGATAAACACGTATTTTATACTGATTAGTGATTAGTGACTACTAGACTAAGTATGTGGTAGTCAATACCAATGTGCAATAACTACATGTTGCCAGTAGTCAATAGTCAATAATATACATTGTACACAGTATATTACAGTATATACACTATACTATGTGTATATACAGTATTATAGTTAGTGTGTTACATAACTTTTGCTGTAGAAAAATAATATTGAAAACAAAATGTTTGACTGTTTAAAATCATTTTTTTTAATTTCATAATTGAAAATAAAATAGAAGTTGATGATAGCATTATTGCATCTATTTCTGATCATTTAAATACACTGAAAGATAATTTTGATTCATATTTTATGAGAGAGATGGAGAACTCTCAACAAATGAAATCGATTTCAAATCCTTTTTAAGAACAAGACATAACAAATGAGTTAGACCTAAAGAAGAATTAATCAAACTATTTGAAGATAGTGTATTTAAAATGAATTTCAATCGAAAGAAATCAATAAATTTCTGGTTATCTGTTCAAAAAATTTATCCAACTATTTCCAACGAAGCTGTAAAAATGCTACTCCCATTTATTTTATCAAAAAATTGTGAGGTAGGATTTTCGGCAATGGTTGCTATCAAAACCATATTACAGAGCAAATTGAAACAGTCAAATTCACTGCATTTGAAGCTTACAAATGTTGAAGTGGATATCAATGAAGTAATGAAAAATAGGAAACAATTACATCCTTCACATTAAAATTATATACTTATTAAATTATTAATATATTATACTATTTTTTTTTTTAATAACTAAATAAATAATTATAAAAATATATAGATAAAATCTATCTTTTAATTTTTTGTTGTGAGCAACTGATTCTCTAAAAAAAGATCATTTATTGTATTGTAGGTCGCCAAATTTTAAAAAATTCTCAAAATGGTCGTACAATAAAAAGTTTGGGAACCTTTGTTCTAAACTATAGTGCTCATGGGCTGGTGTGTGTATTTTATCTTGCAATACTACCCTCTTGTTGTTATAACTGTTGTAAATTAACTTCTTAGTCTTAATTATCATGAGCTGATGGTTGAACGACCTAATTGACTTGACACATTCTCCTTGTATGCTTCTACTCCAGCTTCCTCAAACAAATATTTTTTATGCTCCTCCAATGTCATGTGGTTTTTAATCACATGCTGTTTATCTCCTTGGCCTTGATCTTTTCTCTACCAACTTCTTCATCATCACTTTCATATACATTATATGCGTACCATTTGGCACGCAGTATGCAAAACTCCGTCATAGTATTTCCCCCTATCTCGTCTAAGAAGAAACCTTCTTCCTCACTATTGTAAAACATAGATAATCTTGAGATATGTCTGCTGTATCGAGCCAGACAAATAGGATAAGATTATTAAGTAAGTCCATGTAAAAGTCTTCAGTTTTAACAAAATATACAAGCGAATCTAAAAATAAAAACATTGTTTACATAAGAGATTAGATTTAAAATATTTACCCGTTTCAGTATACATAAGCTTGATATTGTCCCCATAGTGCCTCTGCATCACATCATAATGGTACTGATACAATTTTGTTTTAGAAATGTCCAATACTGCAAATCCTATAGAAAATAAATGTGTTAATAAAATATAAAACAACAATTTAAAGTATATTTACCAATATAGATAGGTTTATCAAATTTAATAATTTTGTTTTCCAGTGCGACCGCGTTCAGATTTTCATTATACATGGTACAATATTTAAAAGTTGTCTTGTTTATCAATTTCTGTAATCTTCTCTCATATGACACAAGTTCCATCTTCATCTGCTTCCTTTTTAGTTCCATGGTCTTAACTGTAAAATATGATAATAAATTAAATTTAAAACTTAAAAAGGTTTAAAAGTAACATACCAAATACAGCGTTGTTCATCAACTTAAAAATGTCCTCGAAATCGTTTGCAACGTGGTCGGGGGAACCTTGTCACGATATTAGTTATCCAGGGAAGGATTTCTATTCCTTATGGATAAGATTTCCGTAGCTGGGGGTTAGAGCACTTATTAATGAGGTATTTATCAATAAAAGACACGTTTGGTTTGTATATCTAAAATAATTATTATATATTAAAAAGTACTTTACTGTTTTAGAAGATGGCTGT
>JACXSJ010003554.1:0-22320 GCA_014851325.1 Pentalonia nigronervosa | reverse complement strand
AGTATGTTGAGTTTTGTTTTGGTTGGAACGGGGCTTGTACGGTTAAGTAAGGGGTAGAGCATACCACGGATTGTTGTGGTCGGAAAACGACCGGTATATATCCCGTGTGCCGTACCGACTAGTAAACTAGCGTGTATGCCGCCGTAATGCTTGTGTTTTCTGTCGGTACGGGTTTGTGATTTATTCGTTGGGTTTTTTGGTTGCAGCCATGGAGAGGATTTCATTAGATTTGTCCTAATCTCCCCTGTCCATGGCTGTACTTTGTTAAGTCGTTATCAACTTTGAAATCACTCATATTTAGTGTTAAGGCTTTGGTTACCGTGATTTCTTATATGGCGTGTTGTGATTGGTTGGTATGTGTAGTCCTGAGAAGGACTGTTTTAGTTATTGGTGTACTGTTACAAAATTGCCATCACAAAATGCAGAATTGGACACTCTTTTGCAACCCACTCGTTTCTCATTCATGTCTGATTCTGTTAGGAAATCACACCATTTTTTCCTTTTCTCACCTGTAAGTAGTTTCAATACTTTTTCTCTGTTTCGATTGTTTCTTTTACGAATGGGTTTACTTCAAATATTTTCGTATAATTATTCAATGCATCCGTTAGTTTTGGTGTTAGCACTGGCATGTATTGCGTTCAGCAGCCTTTTTGTATATTTCTCCTAGATATAAACTTTTCTAACTCATTAAATGTGTCGTAGTTATCGAATATTGACTTTATACTGTTTATCATATTATCCAGATCTTTTGAAAAGCCATTCCAATTCGCCTTTTTAAAAAAAGTACTTCTTCTAAATGGAGTATCAAGTGGTCTAACCACTACCATTATTTTAAGCACTATAGGACGATGTTGTGTGTATGGTATAAGGTTTCCAATCTCCTTGGCACATTGTGATTCTACTATGTGGCTTGAAAAAATTATGTCAAAGTTGTACCTTCTTCACATCTGCCACTAATTAAGGACGGAGTCTTAGCATCTAATCTTAGACTAGCACCAGTTTATTGAACTCTGCTCATAATTCAACATCGTGTTCGTTTTCGTCAGTTTCTTCATATCCTCATCTAGTATGATGATTATTAAAATTTCCTATGAGAAAATTTAATTTTTGTGCGTTAAAATTAGATGGTTTTTAAAAGGTAAATTCAGCATTTAGAAATTTGTATATAGAAATCACTGTATATTTATCCATTTCAATAGGAATTATTCTATAGTAGTTTATTTAATAGTATTATAGTTTTCATTTACAGTCAATATTTAAATCACTCATATTATGTAATTCTTCGAATTAATAACAGTAATATTTATCTTTTACGCTTCGTTTTTTTTTTCGGTTCTTGTTTGTAAGGTTTTCTAATTTCCTTCTACGGCAGTGCATTGCTGTATTTCCTTTTAAGTTAGTCAACATGACGTGTAGCTCATCGTTTTTATTTGATTTCTCTACTATAATATTTATTATATTGAACAGTATAATATTCTTCCTGTTTTCGTAGAACTCAGAATTTCGATATTATATATACTAATATAGGTACTTCTTAAATAATTATTTAATTCAAATAAATTATACTAAATTTGTTTTGTATTTTTTTTTTTTATACTTAATATTACGTTCCATTGCGGTACATCGTATTGTAAAATTATTCGTATAGTACAAGGATACATAATAATATGTTATTGTGAAGTATAATATTTAATTACTCGAACGTTTGAACATTTGATAAAATCTAAAAACAAAACAAAGCATTTTATGCCCGTTTTTCTTACATATAATTACTTATGTATAAAATATATACGTACGTTAAGTGTAATAAAAACATTATATTACTTTTCTTTGTTTTATTTTACGCACTTGAATTTTGTTTAGTTCGAAACTCTGAAATTATTACTCCTGAAAAAATATACTACGCTAATCTTCTTTTAAACATATATTTTTCGATATGACAAATATGTTATTATTGTTTATTTTAATATAATACATGGAATTATTCATTGAATATATTCACTCTGTTTTTTTATAATTAATTAATTTAAATTCTGATTTTTTGAATTTGAAAGTATGCACATGGACTATCTTTTCGTAATAACATAATAACCATATTTCAGGGGTTTTTCGTGGTGTAATTAATTTTTGACTGGCAATTTAATGATATTATTATTACTTGTATATTATTTATTTTATAATATTTTAGACTATATTGATTTTGATTAGATTTAAATCATTCAACTTATATTTACTTTGCATTATACGTTTGGTAAATAATTTTTTGATTGATCTATGATTTTATTTATAATTATTATTCATATTTTATTTAATTCCCAAATTATATTATTGGCCATAATACTATGCATTGATATTTAATTAGATTTAATGTATAATATTTGCTTTTAATTAATTATTTATTATGTATTTAATTGTTGGTGTTTAGGAACCCCTGACTAAAAACACGAATCGATGAATCGCATCCTGGATCTTTTGTCGATACGATTCGTGTATTCCTTCTTTACAAGACTCAGTTCGTGTGCTTCTACTGCAGTATAACGGTATCGGTATACACAAAATAAATCATAAAATAATATTATGTTTATGAGTCGCGAGGTAAAAATATTACTCGTGTGGTACTTATATAATAGTGATTATCGCGACGGAAGCGCAAAGTTTTTTATTATTCAATATTACAGCGTTTATAAGGATTAATATATTGTACTTTGCACGAAATAATATTGTCGTTTAATAAAGAACCACAAAGCAACAACATAACTACACAATAAACATCAAATACATGGTTTTATTGCCGTGTGGTTTGGCATGCAGACTTAAAAATAAATATAAATATTGTAGATTATGCGTGTGCATATTATGGATCGTGTGTAATATACGTTTTAAGCTCGCCATCGACTTTGTTATATTATATATCACATAAATAGAAAAAACCAAACGCGTACACGTGAGACACACCATCAGCCAACAATGCAGGGATGCAATACTGGCTGAATAGAAGATATTATTCTCTGTTTGTCTTTGTATATCGTTTAATAATATGACAGGGAACAAAACTTCGGAGGGCAAGAATGTATTTCTTATTTCCTGCAACCGCTGCAGTATCGCCACCAAACTATTCAATATCCATATTGTTATATCATACAAAAGACGAGCATACATAATAATGCATTATGCATATTATTAAACCACTTATTTTTATGTCTGCGTTTCTTGTTTTTTTTTTATTTTGAGGAGAAATCAATTCGTTTATAACTAATTATAAAAAATCTTTTATTTCAGAACTCAATTCCTACGCAATCCCCGGTAAGAAGATTAAAGAGGAGACGGTGTCAACGGAAATATCTCAACTTTAAATAATAATAAATATTTTTTATCCATCCAACATGCCTAAATTTAAATCAAGTCGAGTGAATTTATTTGAGGTGTGACCATCATATAGTTTACTGTTGTAGATCTTGTTTTGCGAAATCGTGTACATGTAATAAATATTCAGATTGTAAATTTTGGTAATACAGCCGATACAAAGCATATCAACATAAAAGTATGATTTAATAATTATTGTAGTAATTACTGTTATTATATCTTCACTTGGACAATATATTTGTTTTGTTTTTATTGTATTTATTTTATTATAATATTACAAAATCAAGATTGAAACTTTTATACCTATACAAAATAATTTTCTGAAAATTTGAAATATAGTATAAAATACACACTACACAAATATAATAATAGTATGATAATCGGCGATTTGTAACAATTTATTCCTACAATTTCGAAAAAAAATCAAACTTTAATTTTGATCTGCGTAAAGCTACGTTGGCAGTAAACATTCCGTTAAATAAGTTGGTCAATCCACAGTTTAAAGATTTTCTTGCCAATTCTACTAGACAAAATATTCCTGCCGAACCTACATTGCGGATTGGATATTTTGATAATTGCTACATCGAAATATTGTTTGATTCAATTTAAATAATTCAGAAAATAAGTGAAAAATTTAATAAACTTCAAAGTCAATATACTGACAGTATTAAAACTAAATTTGATTCAGTTCTAAACAATAACCATGACTACAAAATAATTTGCAACATTTTTGAAATAATATCTGTTTTGAAAAGAAAAACATGACAAATCTAGGATTACCCGTAGACATGACCATTAATAATTGATTGTACTTTAAACATGTACCAATTACCTCTGCTGACGTTGAAAGATCATTTTCAATGTACACTATTTTAGTCACAACTAACCGCTGTTTATCCAAGCTTGACAACATTAATAATATAATAAAATATAACTTTTATAAATATGAATGGACATTTTTTGTTATTCCAAAAATGACTTATAATTTCTTATATTTTTATCTGCATATTCACGATCCCTGATAATCGCTATTATTCTCAAAGTCAGTGTTGAATTCAGAAAATTAAAGAACAGAATGTTCAGAAATAACATTATAATATAATTTCCCCTCTGCTAAACTAGACGTTTAGTCATCATAATAATATTATTTTGTTTTGTGTTTACCATATTTTATGTTGTTATTGTCAGTAGATATTGTGTAGGACGTAGGTTATACATTTTTTTTTTTAATTTGAGTAGGTACGTTTCAATTAGATTATATTATATATTATGGATACTTTATTATGTATACCCGGAAATAAAAGTAATTTAGCTTCTCTCCATAACCTATACGTCACTTTGTGTTATTCTTTCGTACGTCATGTAAAAACTATGCCTTTTTAAAACAATGATCGCAAATGCATATATTCACTTAAATTATTATACGCTGTTACACAATTTCATATTAAAATATCAATAGAAAAGTCTGATATTGCACCGTCTATTTTTTATTTTGTATTCAACAGTATTATAATAGAACACCTCAAAGTTGATTTTTTTTATTTTTATTTTTTTTTTTACAATCATATAATATACTTTATCGTTAATATCCGCATAATATGTGCTCCCAGAAAGTGCACATTTATATATAATTGCTGAATTGCAACGGCAGTTGTTATACGTGTGCGTACACAGACATATATATAAGTATAATTTTTTACATACTCGCAAATACGCGTTTATTGAAGCTTTGAGGAAGGTAAATCGAGCAAGCGACTTGGATTCGCAAACACCGGTACAGATGACATTAAATTGCGTATATTATATTGCGATAAAACCATTGCAGCGCTTAGTTTGTCAAAATCGCTCTTACAGCGTTTCGTTGCGACGTATTTGGAGTCTGAATTCGAGCCCGCATCATCCCCGTGTTTTGTCTCCGAAGATATGTGACATATGTTTTAGTTTATTTATTGTTAATATTGTTTAAATGACGTCAGTTAAAGTGGTTGCGGTAAAAACCAGATCATTCCCGTTTTCTAAAACTTTTCAGGTCGACGAAAAGAACACTCAGATATGATGGTTTGAATGTTTAGAAATATTTTTTTGGAAATTATAAGTGGGTACTTAGACAGTCTGATATATTTAATTTAATACATGAAAGACATTGGATATAATATTAGATAGACACTGTGGGTTCGTCTGTGTTGTATTTACATTTTATAAAAATGTAATGCACTTTACCCTGAAATATTGACTTATGTGTTTTTTTCATGAAAAAATTAATTATTACATTTGAAATAAAAAAAAAAAAAAATGATGTCTAACGTTAACCAAGTTCTACAACGTGCATACAATGTATGCATACTACTTATACTAACATGTTGTTATGTTTAAATGTGACCATTATAGTGGCTGAAAAACTTATATAAATCCGGACTTATAATTTGATTCCTGCACCAACAAAAGGAAACCGGATAAGTCAATATACAATAAAAACTATATTTTTTATAACGGACTGATCTGGCCGTCACGCCTACTTAAAGCCTTTAGGGAATTGTTGTTTTTTTTTTATTCCACAAAAAAATATGCATTTTAGAAGAAAGTTGAAGTTTTTTGATCTTAACGATCTTAGTTCAGATTATATTATTTATTCATATATTTTATTGCGTTTACATTATATTAGTTTATACATTTAAATTGTTTTTTTTTTTATATAAAACATTAGACGATTCATTTTTTTAAAGAGTTCAATCGCATTTCAAAGATTTTTCATTATGAAAAATATTCGTGTGCGGCTTCTGAACAATTGACTGTTGTCTGTACGTGATAATATTATGATATGCATAATTGACGTACCGCCTTGACAATCGGGAATCTTCGAGAGGACCATCTTGTGTGACCTGTAATTCTAAGCATAATCAGTAACGTATTTTTTATGGTTAAAACTACGATGGTTTGGCCACCACAAATCGGCAGGGCGTTTTATATTTTCGTGTCTATTATTAATAATAGTTCGCAAGTCTTGAACTACGATTTCTTTTCGCTTTTCAACGATAATTATATGCTCAACATACGTCACAATTCCACAAACGTTTTCACTTCCATGATCCGCCGTCGGTACGTCATAATTTAAGCGTTTCCTGGACTGGCACGCGTACCGTGTTGTGAAAATCGTAAACGGTTGTTTTTTTGTATATTATTTTTTTTTTTTTACCACGCGGACTCGTATATTTTATACATGACGCAGGTACAGTCGTTTGGTTTTACACGCGACGGGGAAATGTGAAACGGTTGTGACTATTGTGGCGACGGTGTGGCAATAAATCATATTTCTGGATCATCCATCCCCCCTCCCCACCGACCCGAGACGCCATACCCACTCTAAGGGTTGGCGAGTGGGTGAGTGGGTCCGCGGGACGCACATCGTATATGCCCGCTGAGTCCGACAGTGACAACTGGTGACAGCAACCCTGACCAAGGGCTATTGATTTATCTCACTGTCATCGAAACAAAGGTTTATATATATATTGTTATATACGTTTGTAGACGGCCTGGTCGAAAAAAAATATGATAGCGATGAAAAAAAAACGAAAAAATGTTTACTATCAAAACGGCACGTTTCGAAAACTACATTGCGTGTAATATATTATATATAATATATATTATTGTACAATACTCATAGATAGAGCATGAGGGCTTGCGGTCGGAGATACGACAACCCAAAACAGATTTATCATTTGAGCGCGGGACACGACATTGTCATAATAATATAATATACGAGTGCCTATTAAAACGTATACGCGCACAATACCTAACTATTATTGATCCGTATCACGGTGCTCGAGTGCTCTGTTGCAATATAATACAATCATTTAGAGGTATTTTTTTTTTTTAATCATAATCCAGGCCATTTGTTACAGAGATAAACAATACATTTAATTGAAAAAAACGTAATAATACATAATACAATTAAAATTATCGAGCAAAGAGGCTTCTCGATAGAAGTAATAATTACGACTTCGTCATAAAATTTTAGTTATGCTTACACATAAGCATAACATATGTGTAAGCATAACTAATGTGATCTACATATTTCTAATACTTTTTAAATAAGTAGGTCACGATCTCACTGTCTTTTTACCCTTCTTTTGAGATTCCTTAAAATATTTGAGGATAATAGATGGATGATAAGAGGGTTAGGATGGCGGGTTAGTCGGTTACCTAAGAGCTATAATGGAACTTTGATAATTCAGTGACGGTGGATATTTATAAACCTGATTGAAGAATACTGTTGGTAATATACATTCTAAATTTTGAGATGATGCGAAAGGTTTTGGATTAGAACCTTTGAACACAGTTAGTATTGAAAATTTTGGCTGAGTCTAAAGTTGGATGCAGCCGTAAGACCAAATGGCTCTTAGCAGTACCTTATACAGTAATAGCTTGAGGGTGGTTTTATATTTCCAACAAATAAGGTGGATGTATTAAGTGAGCGACTATAACTTTATTATTTTTTATATGAGATATCCGGTAAGTCGTTGTTAGATCTCAATTCCAATCTAACGTACGGATTTGGAATTGAATAGGGTAGAGGTTGAGTGTTGAGAAAGAGGGTATGCCAGATACTCCCTGTAGGGGATTATAGTATAGAATTATAATATTTTTGTTTTATTAATATTATCGTTCGTTTTTTTCGAGGTTGCTTATAATCCGGTGGAAATTCGGCATGTTTTTCGGAGAGATTTTAGAGTATATATCGTGACACGTGGGACGTTGCTAGTCGATCGGCTTTATGTCCATCTTGAAATCTTAAAAAAGAATCATAATCGCAATTTATGAGTCAATAGTATGTTGTCTCTACATCCACACCACAGTTCAGCCCAGATCCGCAGTTGAGTATATATTTATATATAATATATACTATGAAGTTTTCGTATATAAACGATGTAAAAATATATATTTATAAAATATGTGTCTACCTATTCGAATTTCACGATGTCTGCGGCAGCTGAGCACACGATTACTGGCGATGACTATTATAATATTATAATGCAATAAAGTTGTATCTAAATACTTATGACCACGTCGTTGTATGTGTTACAGATTTTTTTTGCAGCTCTACACTCTAAACTTTATCGTGTACTCCACGTCTCGATCAGTTAGTTTCTACTTGTTTTTCTTCTGGCGGTTTTTAATTTTTTTTCTCGATAGCGAATCTCGAGTGTTCGTTTCGTGTTACTACATAGTTTCCAGAAGATCTTCGTCCATGCCTCGAAGTCCATAATGCACGTAGCTATGACATATTTTGACCCAGCAAACATCTATGATTTTGTGTCTTTTTTAAAAATCTATTTTTTTATCAAATATCTATAATTATCTTGCTGATGCCACCATCGGCCTAATGTGTATGATGTGAAAATAATGAGTAATTGTTATTTTAACTTGTTGCAAATAACTGTATTGATTTAATAATTTATAGTTTATATTTTGTGTAAGGAGGTCACACGATTTCTCTTTGCTGAATATCTGCACAATAGCTGTATTGTACCTGTCATTACTATTCATTATTATGCATTTGAAATAAACGATAAATCATCAAATACGAATAAGTGGTACTTATGCTCTGAGCTTGTTTTGCTCAAAGTTTAATGTAACAAGTCATTAAAAAATCTGAATTAAAAAAAGTATACATACATATTATAACAAAGAACATATTATTTTAAATAGAGAAAATCAAACTTTACTATAAATGCGTTGAAATTTTGAGACTTATAGAACTAAATATATTATAATAAGATTATGATGAGTATATAATAATATGTGATTTTCGAAGTATCCACCTACTGCATAAAGTGATGTTATAAAAAAACACACCCTTAACAATATAATAAATATTTATCAACATAGAGTATGGAATATAAAAGCGTACTCATTCAATCATTCAAAATTAAATTAATTTTTCATAATATAAATTAATTGATTTTTTATTGAATTATAATAATTTTAAAAACATTTAATTACGTGTTATCAAAACGTATTTTAATTTTCCATTGTAAGCACAGGTACCAATATTGTAGTGATAATTAGTATTAATAAATATCGTATATATTTTATTGATCAAGCAAATGGTTATTACAAATAATTTAATTAATCGTTTGTATTTCTTCTATTATGACTCATCCAGATTAAAGTCAATTGTATAATTATTGTAAATAGATATAATATATGCATGTATTTAAATGTTTGCATTTCCAAAAGATAATTATATTATACACGGTACAACCGTTATTCAATTAATTTTTTATATTTTACAACCTAACAGTTGCATAAAGAAGATAATTCGTTTCGTGTAACTAACATTTAAAAACAAGGGTATGGTGTTAATTATATTGCTAATAAAAGGGATGATAATTTAATGTATTAGTAATAATGACAAGACAAACTGAAATAGACCGTTCTTAACTTAGGTACTAAAATATTAATTATAATGATTATTACTATTACGGCTTGAAATTGAGATAATGAATATATTTTTTGGCAAGTGCGGGTCATTATAATCAAATTTCTGTAGACACCTAATTATTATAGAAATAAAGTAAAATTGTATAAAAATACATTAGCACTGCGCAGAGAAAACTTCCATTAATACTATCGTTGAAAATTTAATGTTAATAGTTTAAAGAAAAAGACTGCAAATTAGGCACATCTCCAAATCCTTGAAATGTGAACCAGCTATAATATTATAATACGTACCTATTGTTTTATCCGAAGTTTAGAACTTAGCCTATTGAACTGAACGTCGTTGAATTTCATAGTGTATTAAGTTTTAAATAATGAAGTGTTTTCGAGGTTTTTTTCTACTAACAATAACGAGACGACTTTATATTGTTATATAAAATAATATTTTATGTGAAATTCTAGCACTAATTCCTAATAAAAGATATCTACATTTTCATTTCAATAATATATTAGTCAAATGAATTAAAATGATTACATTATAATATAATGTAATCATGTTATATTATAACATGTTTTTACCAAACGCTGTTCAACTGGCGTTTTTAGAATATCCACTCTTGTGCGTTAATAGTTAATTTTCTTAAAGTTTAATTTTTGTCTCGGAAGTATAATGGATGGAACAACATTGTATACGTATAAAAAAAAAACCACTTACCTTTCTAATTTATTAACTGACGGAAAAAACAGACTATAAAGTACAAATATAAAATTTTATTCAAGACGAAATATTAGTTATTTCCATAATTGTAGCTTTTGCAGAACCCCCCTTCCCCTTACTGAACTGAGATTGATAGGATAAATTAAAATTGAAAACAAATTAATCAAATTTAAAATATATTAAGAAGTTTTGAATTTAATACAAAGTTTATTTTAAATCAAATTGTACGTAATAAAAAAATAAACAAAAGTATATACCATTCTTGAAGAGAGTATAATTTTAAAAAATAATTTGATCATCTCCTCGATACAAGATGCTAAAAAATAAATTAGTGAATACCATTGATATTAATACACCGAGAATAGAAAGATTCAAATTAACCTAAAAAGAATATGTAAATATCAACATATAATAGATATACAATAATGGGATAAGTAAAAATGTATTTATAGTGTTTCCAAAAATATAAAGAAATATTGTAATTAATAAATGTTAAACAACAAAAACAAATGTTTTACATATTTCATTCAAACTTTAATCTGAAGCTTGTGTGATTAAAAATTTCTTTTTACTAGTTTGAAAAAATAGCTTTTTCAGCGCGAAAAACTAAACGTAATTTATCAGTTACTGTCAATCAAAAAATCTGTTACCAAATGCAAAAATAGTATTAGTTTTTATATTATTATTATGTATTATCTAATTAATTATTGCAATAATCCAAAGACTAATTATTTTTCTCGATTACTGTAAAACATTGAACTCTGAGTTTATAAAAATGAACAAAAAAAAAAAAAAAAAATAGCAACCATAATGCTTACAACTTTAATATAGTCTATTTCCAAAGGTGCCTAATTAGAGGGCAAATTATTAGGGCCTGGCTTATTTTTGTACATAAGCTCATATACTCATATATTATATATATATATATATTATACATGTATTCTTATTGGAACTTATATTCACTCAAATATCAGCTGTTTACTAAACGCTCAAATAATACCGTTACTAATCATTACCCGTATGTAGCAAAAACATTAAAACATATATCTCCGGAAAAACAGATTTTGAAACTTTTTGATGCAAGTTTAGTAGTCTCACTTATATTGCAGTTTTTAATTTTTATAACATATTTTACCTACATCCATGGTATGCATATAAGCGAAATTAATATACTTTAATAATAATGAAAAAAAAAAATAATAAATTACCAGTATTTTAGCATTTTTTTATTTTTTATTTCTATGCATAATCATGAACATAAATGTGAATACAATTGTTCTCCACGGTTGGCGGAAACCTCCTAAAACCTTACCACCACCCACCATAAATACGTTACTGATATGAGACGGAAATACTACTCAAATAATATGCAAGATATTTTACTGTCTGAATCAGTGTAACATATTATTCTAACTACAATTGTATGTTCGCGTTAAGAAGGTACATCGGCGGCAGACTTGAGTGCCGGTGCGTGGTTTTACTACACAGCTGTTGTGCAGTATACAGATGGCAGAGGCGATGGTTGGCAAACGGGTGTTGTCTGACCGCCAACCGACGAAAACTGGCCACCGCTGAGGTTCCATCTGAACACGAATTGAGCATAATGCGTTTTATATCATACTTACACGTGATAGTAGTATTAAAACAGTTTAACATAACTACATATTTACAACCATACTTTTATTTTTTAAACTTGAAGTGACACGAGTTCGTGAACGTATCGATTTTACAGTAATTTAAAAATGCATTAACACTATCAAGTTTATATGATATAACATAAGTATTGGATATTTTATATTCCGGGAATATAATTGACCTAAAAAAAAAAAATAACTAAAAATATAATAATATCAGTTCAGACTCTTAATTTAACAGTATTGAAATATTTAATAAATATTAATATTATGTAGGTACACTGAGTACAAATTTCACATCTCATATTTTGTTCTTTGATATGATTATGACAAACTATATAAATTAATATACAATTATAAATAGTGAAAATTGTGCTACATACAGAGTAACCACGGAATGCTCGATCCCAAATTTTTAATATATAGTTAATTAATTCAATTCCGATTTTTGGATTTTCAAATATAATTAAGGACCATATTATAAAAAGGTCAAACAGATTCTGACGGAATGCGTAAGTGCGAAGAAGAGTTCAGAGTATACAAAATATTCAACACCTTAGACGCAGTGTTAACACCCAAGCCATAAAAAATCTAAGTTTATTCTTAAAAAAAACTGTACACTGTAATTAAAAAAAAAATAGCTTAAGTTAATAAGTTAAAAAATTTCACATAACCAATGGGCCATACAACTGATGATTATAAACAAATAAAAAAAGATCATATTTTTAAATACTTAAATGTATGATAACATTGAGTGTCTTGTTACGATACAAACTTTTTTTTATCAAATAATAATCAACATTTTTACTGTTTATAGTTAAGCAGATGGTTTTTATTTTTAACGTTAATTTAGCTAAATCAAAATTCATAGGAGTATATTTTGTGTTATTAAAATTTATTTCCTAAGTATAATAATCCTAAAAATCGTTTATAATGGTTTATTATCTAGTAGATATTTAAACTAGAGTTAATTATACTCGGACAATTGATCATTAAATACACTATAAAATACTATAAGTTCGTATATTTATATTAACCACCATAATTTTAAAATCATCATATTCTTATCTTTGTACTTAAATATTCTAAACTTATTGCCGTGGACTTGTGCATCTATTATTCTCAGTACACATAGTCAAATAACTCAAAAAAATTCACAGAAAAAGGCTGATTTTTATTTTAAAATATGATCAAGTATATACTTAATTATTCAAAAAAAAAAACAGAATTTAAATAAATTAACTATATTAATGGAAAAAATAGGGTAAGACTTTTCAGTGAATCACACCGAATGTATTAGATTAAATTAAAATAATTATATGTTTAAAAACAAGATAAGTATGGTAAATTTATTTTTACAGTAGTAATAATTTCAGAGTTTCAGACAAAACAGAATTAAAGTGCATAAAATAACTTACAGATAATCGATTTTACGTTTTGATTATACTTGATTTTTATGTATATCTTTAATACCTATTTATAATATTTAAGACAAACATGTATACAATTTTAGATTTTGAACGAAGTGAAAATTGTATTGATTTTACAATTATGTGTGTATATATATTATTTTTTTTATGTCGGTGTGTAAACGATAAGTCGTTGAAATAATGCTTCGATTTTTAACTTCAGAAACATTTCTGTTGCAAAGTGAATCAAGTTGGGGCATTCGAGAGTTCATTTTTGAAAACGTCCAATAGTTTTCAAAAGCGTCGGGAGAAACAAAAAAAAAAAAATTAAGGAAAATGGGAATTTTTTACGTAAAGCCAATTTTTTACGAAATCGATTTTATTGTTTGGTGTAACACAGAAAATTATAACCGTAGATACATGCATTTTTACCGAATGTTTATATTAGCGTTTTATATTCACCGTAAAATGTTCAATATATTTTGAATATTTTTAATTCAATGTATATTTTGTGAGTTATTTATAAGCAAAAATATTTTTTTTTTATTACTGTCGATAAATTTTTGTTGGTATAAAAACACAATACGAATGTAGTATAATTGTATTTGAAGTAAATAATATATTTTTATGTATATTAGTGCATGCGATAATCAAATTTTGAGATCTAGGTAAACTATAGGAAAGAATACTATTAAAAATGATAATATATTATATAGAAAATGTATAATATTATAACATATGCAAAAAAGATAAATAAAACTGTTATACGAATTCGAAGAATCACATAATATGAGTAATTTAAATATAGATTATAAACGAAAACGATGATATTATTATCAAACAGATATTTTGTTCTGTACATGATTTTTATATACCATGTTTTTGTACTTCCATTATTGAACTTCGTATAGGTAGGTAAATATTATAAATTGCGATATTTCAATACAGCATAGCCAGTGAAAACGTGTTATTATTTTTTATATTTATATTATTATAGACTTTTAGGTCAAAAGCCCTTAAGAACGAGTATATTATATTTCGCGTAATTTTGTTGAATCGTTCCAAGTTATTCATATCCATATGAATATAATAATATCCATATTAATAATATATAATATTTCTAAAGGTAAGTGTTGTAACTTGCAGTACTATTGTTGTGTTTGTATAAAATAGAACTTTGTATTCTATACATTATTTTTCAATTTAAAATAAAGTTAAAGGTTTTCCCTTATAAATTGACGTGCTAGATGACTATAAAGAGTGAATTTTCGTCTTCTTTCGGTTATAATACTAGTTCTAATACTTCGCGAGAACATTATACTACAAAATATTATTCATTTTTTACATTGTAAGGTTGAAAATGTTGTAATTATTAATATAATTATATTTATTTTAAACGCGTTTTCATTTAATACACAGTGATTGAATTATTGAGAAGAAACACGGTGGACGGAGTCCTTCTTCTTTATAGAAAATATTTATGCGTACCCCTTCTAATTATACACTAATCAATAAGACATTTAAATGATCAGGTACGTACATATTTTTTTAAATTTTTGCATTCCCTTTCTAATTGTTTTGTCAATTCAAGCACTGTTAATACCTTCATATTTTGATGGTAAACAATTGATTATTATAACCAGAGTTCTAAAAAAATATTAGAAAGGGGGTAAAAAGGTTGAAAAAATGGTATGTTTCTACAGATTTTAATGTGTTAATGATTTATATAATAGAAGAAGTACTCTGTTCTCCCACGCCATTCGACCTAAATTCAATCATTGACTGATAACTTCATATTAAGTATTACACATTTTATAATATTCTACAACAATTGGTTATTGACATTTTCGTTAATGGTCGATAATAAATTGTTATCTGCATGTTAAAAGAAGTCAAAGCGAAGAATGTTATATACAGTATAATATTATGATGTCCAGCTTATTTGGGCATGGATAATAGTCAGAGATAATCATTACATTTGATTATGTACTGATCTTACTAAAAAACAAACTATTTTACAAAATATTTATAACTGGTCTATAATAATATGTATATTTCTTGATTATACAATACAATACATATATAGAAATTTAAAGTCATATTTCAATACTAAAATATACAGTAGTGTGATTGATGTCGTTGGTTTACTTTTACCGGGAAAACTATATATATAAATACATGATTATATAAACTATAAAATTAGTTCCTGGTTTTTTTAGTAGGTATTTTTAATGCTGAATATACAATATTATTTATGCGGGAATAAAATGTGCGTACTTAAATAATTAATGAATTTGTTCGTCGGGTAACGGAGAGCTTATAGTATATAACATGTAATTACTATAATATATACACTTCCCTACAAAATGCATAATCCATTAATACAATTTGGCTTTTCAATTAAAGCCGATAAAATACGATACATATTACAGTGTACACACCCTAACCGACGTATTAAGTCTGCATAATATAGTTTGTCGGAAACAAATCAAATATTTATATCATTAAACCACGGCAATACATATTATACATTTTCGACATAAGTCGAGCTTCCACACAATTATTTAGCGATTGCGAACAATCTTAAATATATAACACGCAATAACTATAACAGCGTAACACATATTTTAATATTGCGTGCTCGCTTTAATTAATAATATTGTTGTACAATAATTGTGTAGGTATATGCGAATATATTACAGTGACTAATTTTTTCGACCGTGGACCAGTTGCGCTTCGACGTTTTCATTTTAGGACGAATGTCGTGGTACCAGTTGCACCACTTCTTATTTTTTTTCAGCAAGTCTACCCACTGGGCTCATAGCTTTTAGGTTGACCTCCGTGTATGAAAAATTTGTTTTTGTCCAATATGGTTCCATCGACATTGATTTATCGTACAATATGAACTATAAACATTCAAATAGTTCAAAATTGAAAAATTATATAACCTATACAGATCAGTAGTTTATTACTGATCGGCCGGTGCGATAATAATTGTTGATCTCGAAAAATAAAAATAATGTGCTCTTATATTTAAAATGATAATAGACGTTTTTCGACCTATGTTCTACAATACAGTATCAGGACTTTTATAAAAACATTATTATTAACGACATACACACATAAACACGGTTATATCCACAACCTCTACCTTCATAAAAAAAAATCCCAATTAAAGATCTCACGAATGAAGCCATTAAAGGGATTATAAAAACATGGCAAAATCACTGGGATTCAATACCCGCCAGCAAGAATGCTCAGAAACGTCAAAAAAACTGTTTCCAAATGGACATGTCCAGAGAACGCATCCAGGAATGAACAAATAATTATAAACAGATCCAGAATAGGTCACTCCCATATCACTCACTCATATTTGATAACCAAGAAGTCCTCCCCCTCGTGTGACACATGTAAAACCTCCCTTACAATGGCACATATCATTATGGACTGCCCCAAATACTCAACCACACGTTTTCTTCTCAATAATCCAAGGTCACTCGAAGAAGCCCTCAGTCAACATAACTCCGGCAACATTTTCAAATTTTTTAAAAAAAATTGATTTAGATAAAAAACTGTAAATATTATGTATTTATTTTTTTTTCTCTTATTTTTATTTATTACATTGTACCCCTACAATAATAAGATAATGTCTCCCTTTATATTATAAAACTATAACTTTTTTTTTAATTATATGCTAATAATCTTTGTAATTGAAGCCTTTATGTGAATAAAAAAAAAAAATACTCTTGACACATATAGGTTAGATTAGGTGTAATAATGTGTAGGCTTAAGTGTCTTATTGTAGGTACTTATACGTCCTGATCGAATTATGTTCATACATACCCACTAATATTCTACTGAGCGTAATAAATCTATTTTGAGCTCTTCTTTAACGTCGGACGTGTTTTCTTTCCCGAGGGATATGTTGTGAGTATTGAAAACGTAGTGTGTAAGAATATATTATTTCATCCGTGAATTTGCGTACCTATATCATAATTTAATACACCGTCATTTTACGATCCGTTCGTAATTTATTGTTTTCATTTGTTTCTCATCGAAATAAGTGAATAATTGTGTTTACAACGCGGTAAATACTACACAACATTCCGAAATATCAATCATATTGTACACTATAATATTAGGCATTTACTATTTATCATACGGCGTGGATTTCGAACGAAACTCGTTAGCGTAACGATACACTTACGAGACACGCTAAATTTGAGTTTGCAATCTTTGTTCGAAATAAATATTTTTTGCATGTACAGTGAAGTGGCGAAACTGTAAAACTGTAACATTTCGTTAAAACTCTAGTGGGGTGCTGATTTTTAGCTGTCGAAAATTTTCTGTGATCGAATAATATTTGCAGCTAATCATTTTCTTTTCATTCCTATAATACTCGTGATTTGGTAAAATATGTTTTATTTATAATTATTTATGATTTGTTAATTTTTACTTAATTTAAAGTGACATATTATAAATATTATACAAAATAGTCAGGCTGAACTCAAAAAAACAAAAATTACGGACCAAGCCTGGGCGTGTGCAACATTTCAATGTATGTTTCGGGTAGGTTCGGCACGAAAAAATAACGGCCAGTGCAGATCTCTAATGAATGCACATGCTGACTTTTTTAACGGTTATTGCACATTACTTTTGAAGTAATTACGTTTTGTTTACGTTTACGGACAATAGCAAATCGCTATTAATTTAGTTATTACATAATTAAACGCACAAGTATTTCTAGGTATTCGCTTATTCGTCATATCCCGATAGCATGTTCACCGTGAAGCTGTTACAGGTACAACGACAAATAATGAATTCATATCAGCGTTTATAGTTTGAACAAGAAAATGTACGAAATGAATTTTCCCGTGTTTTCCAATAGTAATAAAATTCGAATCATCCAAATCGAGAGAAACGACGGAGATATAAAACCGAAACTTTTATTTTTTCCATAATCGTATTGTACCCATCACGTATACTTACGTATTTAGAGTGTATATATATAATGTAGTAATAATGCAATACAATATAATATATAGGTCGACGGTGCCAGATGCCAGTGCTCGTAACGGTTATATCAACGCGCTGCGACCGCGACGAACGAAATAATATTCCCGACGACTATTGCCGATTAATATTTTAGTACATATTATTATTATAATATTGTTATAATATATGAATGCACAGTGGTCGCGTAAGGAATTCGTGGTGGTAAATCCCTCGGACGAGGGGTGACGAAAAATAAGCACACCTGACGGGAGGGGGGAAATGGTGGAAACGAGGTAAGGAAGTAGAAAATAAAAAAACTCCGGAACAAAAATGAAAAAAAAAAAAAATAGAAATTAGCATTCATCCTCGTTCTATACAATATGATGTTTTCACGGACCGCCGTCCTCCCGCCCAGCCTCGGATAATCCCACCGATCCTGAGCTTTTCTTTTTTTTTTCATTTCACATTGACGGACGTTGATTAATGTCCGCCGTTTTTGACTAATTAAACTGGCGTGCAGACTACCGGATTAGACGCGGCTCGTTTGGCAAAGACGTCTTAAGACGACCGCCCGTCGTAAATATTATTATTATTGTTATTATTATTATTATTATTATTATGTTTGTAATAATTATTATAATTGAAATTAATTTTAATTATTATGTACCTAAATTCTAACCTTATAACGAGACGATGCATACCGTCGCGAGGTATTTTTATTTATTTTTTTTTTTTTTGTCGGTCATTGCAGCTGTGATCGACCACAATGACTGTTTTCATTGCCTGGGTGATGTTAAGGACATACATGTCACACTCTAAACACTTTTCAGTAGGTACGTTTGGGTTATCGTCGCGTAGGTACCTATTGCAGAGGGATGGACAATTTTTAGTAACGCGACGAAAACTCAGGGGAGCCATATACTCGTAAACTGCGAATTATAGTTTACGCATTATAAGGCTAAATAAAATATACCGGTGTATTTTAGTTAAATATTCAAGTTTTTTGATGAATTTCAATTTAAAAAATATACTTGCACTTCGTTAAAATATAAAAAAAACACTTGCTGATCCTGTACGGCGTTTCCGTGACAAGTTAAATGCCCGTGGATGTACTATTTCTTGAACTCTGTTAAATGTAAATCGCACAGGTTTTTAACACCGTTATATTTGGGTTGTTTTGGTCAAATATAAAATACCAGCGTTACTTTTTTTTATCTACTCATAATAATTATTTTATGTACCAGGTTATATAATAACTGTAAAAACTCCGTCAAAAAATGTTCATCCACTTCGACACATTTCCAAGATGAACAGACAATTAGACAGATAGAGAGTAAATAATGTATTTGTGCGTGTTTCGTGCAATATTAAATATAATCATTTAAATTTAAAAATCACAAGTCATACAATTGGAATAATTTGAATTTGCCATATGCAAGATAAATTAAACGATAAAAAATTAATAAAAAGAAGATGGTTTTTTAAGTGTAAAATAGACGATTTTCCAATTCTATGAGGTAACCCTTAAACAAGCAATATATATAATACCCGTTAAATCAAGATTTCTTTAAATAACTTCCCTTTTCATATTATGCTACATAAAATAATATAGCCATATTTATGTAAAAAATAAACAAATTTATACAATCGACTATCAAAATATACTCTATAATGACAAAAAAATATCTATATACTAAAAAAAATTGTAAGTTTTGGCAATTTTTTATATTCCTAGGAATTTCTAATCTTGACCTTCTAGGGAATTTCCGGGAATGGGAGTTTTCCTTTTCGGGAACAAAACCTTCGGGAACAACGGATAATTTTCAAGAGTGTCGACTCTATGTGTACCTACTCTTGGACTTTCCATACTCAGCTTAGTTAAGTCTTCAATGATTGAATGAATGATAAATGGTGTCACGGACTTCTATTTTTTTTATTTTTTTGAAAATAGTGAAAAAAAACATTAAATACATATTGTTATAATAAAAAACTTATTAATTGTTTCATTCATTTATTTTTAAATCTTTGCTAATGGTCAACCATAAAATTATCTTATACCTATAATTTCAATTTCGTTGCAGTGTGTCGGAAATGATTTTCTGGGAATCACGTGCTTACAGTTTATTTTCGGTGTGATATTTTTTCATAATTTAATTATAATAAGTACGTACACAATTATTTATTTAATTATAATATTGTTATACAACATACACGATCGTAAACAATGCACATACAAACCGTCATCCACCAACTTAATTCATAATCGAAAACTCAAAATATGATTTATATATTATTATTATTATTATTAAGCCGCTTAAGTGCTTAACTAATTGATAAGATATAATTGCAGATATCTCAGTTTTTGTAATTCAATTTTACTGATTCAGCAGATCTCAGCCCTATATTTATTATATTATATATCATCATAGAATATACGGTACTGTTAGTCGGTTTTTAATTAAATTTCGTTTTCTTTTGTCTTTTAAACTTATTTCTATGTTTATATTATTCTTTTTATTAATATTTAAATTAACCGATAAATTAATAGGGAAAAATTGTTTTTATTTTCTTTAAACAATAAACTTCTACGTTTTGTTATTTAGCTAGATAGTTTATTACGATATACTATTCTACGGAATTCTCCAATAGAGGTTTTTTTTTTTTATTTTATAATATATTAATGTAATTTACTATACAGTCAGCCAATTCAAGTTCACCTTATATTTGTTTTAAACACAGTTAGTTTCGTTGGTATATGCTGTGACAATATAATACTACCTTACGTGGTATAAATTTATATAATATACATTTAAATTTTACGTTCTATTCTAATTATTCTAGACTAACACAAATTCACAAGAAATTCCAGTGTTTAACTTTGCAAAGAATACGTGCGACATATCAATATCAATATTTTCGTTAAACATAAAGCACTTTAAAAAAACAATATTATATATCAGCATATGTGAATGGGTATATAATTGATAATATACTGTTGTTAAATTAAAAAATATATTGAAAATAATGAAATACAAATGCATTATTTTTGATCTTACCAGCAGGATTTGTTGTGAAAATGAAAGACACCATTAATGATTAAGTTTAGATGTACAATGGTCACACTAAATTTTATGTTTCGATACTAAATGTATCGATTTAGTATTTCGATACATTTACTTATAAAATTAAAATCAATACACTTTGGTGAACAATAGGTTTTTTTTTTAATGTAAATAATATGATTGTGTTAAAATTGTATTAATTATTTTAATGAATATAACAATTGTATAAAATATTTTACCACGTTTCTATGCGATTTTTGACAAATGAGATATTAAAGTCATAGAAATATATTTGCTTTATTATAATGCACATTAGTATTAGATTGTATGATACATTTTAGATAAAAATTATATGAATATTGTATTTTATATATTATAAGACCGTGTACCTCTTCTACTGTTGTAGGTTTATAGGTTGTTCATTAATTATTATTCAAAGACGAGAAAATGATTAATGAACACTACTTTATTATGTTAATTTTCAGTATTGATAAATGTTCTGATAAAATCAAAATCATCTGTCAGCTGATAAATATAAATATATAAAAAAATAAAAACATATTAATAAATATAAAATATAATATTATTAAATAAATAAATAAATAAATATAAAATTATTCTGTAGCGCTGAAAAAATAAAAAATATAAAATCTATTTAAACCAGTAAGTATTGTTTTTTTTTTGCGAAGCTCAATAGAATT